>CAEFZX010021458.1:0-57571 GCA_903066825.1 Alfaro cultratus
CGGCCACTGGGTAATTAAATCCCCCCTCCTTTACAACTCTGGAGTTTTTTTCTTGTTGTTCTTTTTCATTGTGTCCTGCTCACCCCTGCTTTTTTTTTTTTTTTTTTTTTTTTGCTCCTTTCATCGCCCAGGTTTCTAATTTTATTTTTTTTACCCAGAGAAAAAATCTCTCCCCTCCACCTGAGCTTTTTCTTCAAATCACTCTCTAAATGTTATGCATTGCTCCCGCTGCGCTCGGCTCTCCTTCCCTCTGCTGACCCCTCTAATCACCTCTCCACACGGCCTACCTGCATCACGCCACACAGCCTCATTCCTCTCCCCCTCTCTCTCTCCATCTCTCCTCCCTTTCCTCTCCGGGCGTCTCATTAAAGGCGCTCTATCTAATGAGATTACGCCGTGGGGATTAATGGTCTGGCTAATTGATAGACACACAGCCGGAGAGGATTAAATCCCCTCTAAGTCCCCAGCGGGCCTATTTTGGGGGCGTTCCGGCTGACTAATTGAAATCGCAGGGAACGGACACAAACACACTTTCCTGACCTGCGTGCCTGCGGTGCTCCGCCGCAGAGGGCCTCGCTCCCTCCGCGACGCGGTAAAAGCGCCAATAAAAAACGGTGAACTGGTCCAAAGCGAAGAGGGTTTCCAAACAAAGGAGCCACACATTAAGAGCATCACTTGCAGAGAGTGTCTGTCCCACCTCTAACTAAATACGTCATTTTACAACGGGAAGAGAAATAGTGCATGTGCAAAAAGCAAGTAGTGATGTTATGAAACATATAGGAGAGAAAAACATAGTGGGATTAGATTTTTAAGTTGGTAAAACCTTTTTGTGTTAAAACCTTTAAAGTAAGTTCCTGTTGTATTGAAGCAGAATAATCTCATACTTTTAAGCTAAGGAGTGTGTTTGCGGTAACTTTTGTGCATTCTGTGACAGATTTAGGGCGAGAAGGCCCGACTCCCAATCACCACAACAAAAGCGTTCTGCCAGGTCGAGGTCATGGTTCTGAATAAATCAGTCAAGTTCTTCCACACCAAACTCGCTCCATCTGCATAGACTACGTGAAGTTTGGAGGTCAGTAACTACTGACTCTGCAGAAAGTAGGTGACCTCTGTGCAGCTGAGCATCTGCCGTCTCTCCCTCTGTTATTTTATCTCACCTACCACTTTGGATCTGAGTTGCTCTCATTCCCAATCTCTTCAAGTCTGGTGATAAACCAATTGTGAGTTTTCTCAACAGAATATTTAAAACAAAACAACAGAACATGTTTTACTGTCTCTTCTTGAAAACAAAAATCACAATTTCCTGTTGGATGTTTTTCCATTTTAATAATGTACTATTAAACCCTGTGTGACCAAAACGTGATCTGGATATAATGGATATAATTTTTTATTTCGTCCTGTTCTCCTTATTAAACCAACTTTTCTTTGAATACTGTAAAGAGTTCAATCCTCTTCCCACTGTTTCTGCCATCTTTCCTTAACCTTTTGTTTAATAACATATTTGATTTCTTCTTTACTGAATGGTACCAATATATCAATATAACTATTTTTTGTAGCTTGTTTTGCATATTTGTCTGCCAGCTCATTTCCTTTTAATCCTTCATGTGACGGTATCCATTTAAAAATAACTAATAAACCCATTGCCTGAATTCTAAAAATTAATAACTGAATCTCTAATAAAAGGTCCGGTCTACTAATAGAATGATTATTTTTTAATGAATATAATGATGAATTTGAATCACAACATATTACACTCTTTAAAGGACGAACTTCCTCAATCCGTCCTAAAGCTAAGATGATCTGTCGAAACTGATTCTCCATCAGTAATTCTTTTACATTTTTAATACTGAATTCTGGAACATGAATGACAGCCCATTATTGCTATTTGAGTTTTTTGAAGCATCTGTATAAACTCAGACATATCATAGTACTTATTGTCTAAATATGACTGTACTGTATGAATCTGAAAGGTTTTCTTTTTCCTTTTTCTCCAACAAAGTTAAATCCTGACAAATGATTGAAAAGAACCAGGTGAACAAATACTGAGGAGGATTGATTACCGATGCATAGCAGCTAGGATGGGGACAGTGAAGGAGGGTGATGACATGAATAGGCCCTGAGAATAACTAAACAAAATAAGCTCAGTGCTAAACAACTAAAGTCAAAAATCACAACGGCTAAACAGCAGAATGTGCTAAAACGTGAAATAAACTCCTTGAGATCCTGGCTGATCTTCCCAACAACTTCACTCTGTGGATTGTTCTGGCAAGAAATGAAGAATAGCTGGAATAGTTTGAAGGACATAAAATGTATGTAAATTAGCAAAACAGGATATAAAATATCTGCTCCGCTCGTCTTTAAACTGGACAGTTTTCAATGTTTTCCGGCGACACTGATGTCCTGCTAGCAATAGTTAGAAATAGTTTCATCTGGGTGAAGCTACAGCTTCACATATTCTGCGATAACAAAGCTCTGTTTGTCGTGTGATGCATTAACAGTCAAAAACTTTGCAGACCAACTTACTCAGCCGCATCAGCAGCAGACTGATGGGAAATCCATCCATGCCAGCAAGACACATGCTAGTCAGACAAACTCCCGAGATCAAAACCATGAAAACACGTCTTCCATGAAAACCTTCGTCAACATCTCTGATTTTCATGAAGACGCTGGTGGAAGACAAAGCAATAAAATGTCAAATATAAGACTTCTAAGTTTGGGAAATTCAAAAAGTGAACATGCAGTCGTCTACGATGGCGTTGAGTCACCATCGATCTTGTTAAAAACATTTATTTCTAAACAGCAGAATTTTCCTTCCCACTAAAAATATGTCCACCACATTAAAGTCTTGTTTTGTGCGTGTGAGAGAGAGAGAGAGAGAGAGAGAGATTATGCTACTGCCATAAAAGATAAATTTTCCACATCTTTACCAGAGGTGCCAATGATGTTGCCGGAGCTGCAAGAGGAGATAGATACAAAAAAAAACCTGCATCAAAACACGATCGTATAGGCTCGTAGAAAATCAAAGCTTTGAGCAACACTCTATAAGAAATGACCAGCGTTGAATAAACAAGGCCATCATGCATAATTCAGCATCAACCCTGAAGGTGATGCGTGGAGGGAATATTCAAAAAAAAAAAAAAAAGATGGCACATTTTCAAAACATGTGTTGTTTATTTCCTGAAGCGCACATCCAGTATTGAGATGAATAAATAAAAGAACTCCAGTACCTTGAATAATATAATATCAGCAGGCATGGCTAATGAGTCGTCCCAAGGCAAGAAGCCGACCGAGGGAGCGCGTCTGTCAGAGGCAGACGATACGGCATGTTTCATATGAAAAAGATGTGAAATGGAAAAAAGTTAGCAGAACTGAAGCAGAAAATTTAAAAGCAAGCATTTTGAGAGAAGTCGTGTTTTAACAGAAGAGCCACATTTTTTTTTTTTTTTTTTTTTTTTTTACAAATGAACGGGCCACCAAAACTCGCCGAGGAACTCGAGAGGGAGAGCAGGAACCTTTACAGCAGGGAATATAAGTATTGTTGACTTTCTTCTCAGGAAAGATTTCTAACAATCAGCATACTGGCACGAGAGTAACGCAGGTAATCCACAAAAAATCTAAACAAAGAGGTCAAAAATAGTTCGTTGTACACGATTCATGGAATTTGCCCGTACATAATAAAACAGCCTTTGTTGGTTCAGACGGCTTGAAGTCGCTGTCTGTGTAGAGAAAATAGTAGCATGGCTCAGGTGAGATTTCGACACGTCTTCAAATAATTTTAAAGCATCTGCTTTGCTCTCATCTGTACATTTTTTCCAGAGATTTTTAATTGGATTTAAAGCTGACTTGTCCAGTCAGCAAAGTAACTGGAGAATTTTCTCTCTGAAACCCATTAAGCATTTTCATGGTTGTGTGTTTAGGATCATGGTCTCACTTGAAAAGATGATCAAATTCCACATGCTGAAAGATGACATGATGTTTCCACCCCAAAACTCCACTGTTTTTGTGGTGCGTTTGGTGCGAACGTAGTGCCAGTCCTCCTCCAAATGTGTCATGGTGGCATCCAAAAACTTTGACTAGGCTATGTTTTAGGCTTTCACAATTGTTCTGCAGCAAACATAAAACATGGTTTCCCTTCTTCAGTGGAGTCTTGTGCATTGCACGTGCATAGAGACCATTTTATTTAAATCCGTTACTTTTCGTTTTGGAGAATAACTTGACCTGATAAATGTAATTTGGTTCGTGAGAAGAGGATATAGTCATGACTAGTTTACAAAAGAAAATGATGTTCTTCTCACTTTTAGTAAATGCCCCCAACATTGCTGACAAGAACATTTATAAGTTCAGAAATAAGTTTGTAAACCAAACCTATTAGTATATTTACCACATGGAGGTTGTGAAGATCTTCTGTGATACATGGTGATAAAAAACCTTTTCATCAATTAGGACTAAATCAGCTAACACAAATATTTGAATTGATAGAGCAGAGTTTCTGTGTAAAAACTGAAATTTGTTTTGATTTCTTTGCATGCTTTTAGATTAGGTGGATAACTACCAACGTCTGGAATGAATTACAGTGTGATGGGCCCGTTATGCATCTATCTCCTGACAAAACGCTGACCAGTGTCAATACTTATTTTCCCTGCTATACGTCATTGATACTTGAAAAATACGTATTTTACAGTATTTTTTTTATTTTCTCAGTGTCTTTATACAGAGTATATTCATATAGTTTCTGCTGACTATTTTCACATTCTCACCACAGAGTAACAAGTGCTTTGAGTAAAACATCTGAAGAAAAAAAAAAAACTAAACCAAAAAAATAAAAATCATGCACCTTTTAATAGCTTTGTCGGCCTAAACAAAAAACAAATAAAAAAGAAGGAAAAAGAATAAACAGGAATGTTCAAGGCGACCAAAAGAATCTTCTTCAGGCGTCGTCGCTGCGAGTCATTTGAGTTCCCCTCGATCAACGTTTCTCGGACTAATCGAATCATGCCTACGTTAAGCTTTACACCGTGGAGTTAGCAACATAAAACCATACAAGGGGCAGGCAAGCGTCTCAACACAAAAGCTCCTTAAAACCTCATGAGTCCACAGAAGAAAGGCAAGCATTCTCCAATAAATTATAAAACCCCCAACACGTATAAAAAAATGTTGACGCTGGGTTGACAAGGGTTTTGGGGGTTAGGGGAGGATGCTAGTGGACCGAGCAGGTTCTTGGAGAAGAGGGTGGTCCAACCCTCCCTCGACAACTCTTTAACTCGATGGGTTATGGGATCCGGTAGTCCGCCCTGGGTTGCGTCCTCTGTCTCCTGGGACAGGCTGCCGGGGCTGTTTGCATGTCTGCGATTGGGCGAGGACAAAAAAACCGAGACGGGCAGGGCTGGTCTGAGGATGACGGGGGAAACGACAGAGCGCGTCGCCCCCGTTGTACTGCACGAACAGCAACCAATCCTGAGATAGCAGGAGTCTGATACAAAAACACACCACAAAAGGCACTTTATAAAATGACAGTGCTTCTGTTCTAAGGAAATTCAAGTTGACAAAGAGTTAAAGAGAGAGTCGGTGAGCGCCCCCCTTCCCCCTCTAAATAAAAACATTCTCTTCAGTGTGAGACTAAAGCCGGAGATAGTTTTGTTTTCAACAATCAATCAAAGCACAAAATTCACTACTCGTGTGTCTCGCGGCCCGCCTTGATTCGTCCCCGGAGGAATCCAGGTCCAGCGTGGCGAGAGAACGGAGAAAAAAAGAAAAAGGAGAAAAACTGAAAATGTCACACTACAAACTCGGCACTAAAAACCATAAAGCCAGAATACAGTTGCATCGCAGCGGAGTTCACGTCTGCAGGCTCGGCCGACTACTGCAGCCCGTGGAAAAGGGTCCGTTCCTCTCAGGTCTCTTCCGTGGTCTCTTCGTGTTGTCGGGTGCTTCACATCCTCTCTCGACCGTTCCTGCCTCTCCAGACCCCTGCCACAGCCCGCCCCGCCCACCACCCCCGCGCCGCCCGCGCCCCGCTCTCAGTCGTCCACTCCTCCCCCGTAGAGATCTGCCAGCTTCTTGAAACGCGGACCCCAGTCGTTGAGGTAGTCGTAGTCCTGGTCTCCTGAGCTGGTGGAGTTGAGCGAGCTGACGGAGCCGGCGGTCGAACCGCTACCCTCATAGTCGAACACCAGCAGGGAGTCGTACGGTGGGGCGGTGGGGTCGTTGTCGGCGGCTCTCAGACCCTGAAGCCGTAAAGAGAGAAGAAGGAAATTGCTTCCGTGAGGCCAGAGCTCACATAAGGAATTTGTGGTTAGTTTTGCTATGAACACAAAACTAAATCATTAGGAGCTTTTCTGGAATGACAAAAAAACTTGAGTTGGTCTTTCTAGAGAAACAAAGCGCAATTTTTCAATTGTTTTGTTTCCATTAATTCAATTCTATTCACAATTATTTAATCAAGGACAGCACAGTAAACAATGTTCTATGAAACAAGAAAGTGATGTTTTGTACTTGTTTTCTAGCCACAGAGTAATTTGCAAACCCAGGCCTTGGTTGACCGAACTCAACACCAGGCCCTGGTGGAACTATTTGGGTAGAAGTTTGTCGCTGTGTTTCATGCAGAAATGCACTTGTATGGCAATGTTGATTTCTCTCTTGAGCTAGTCAATCAATCTAAATTTATTTCTACAGCACATTTCAGCAGCAAGGCATTTCCAAGTGCTTTACATCATAACAAACACAAAGTCATGCAACACAGAATCAACAATCAAAACATTACATTAAGTCAAGTGCCATCATTTAATTCGTAATTGATTACATTTCAAATGCAACTCTAAACAGGTGGGTTTTTAGTCGAGATTTAAAGGAACTCAGTGTTTCAGCTGTTTTACAGTTTTCTGGAAGTTTGTTCCAGATTTGTGGTGCATAGAAGCTGAATGCTGCTTCTCCTCGTTTGGTTCTGGTTCTGGTTCTGTGGATGCAGAGTAGAGCAGAACCAGAAGACCTGAGAGATCTGGAAGGTTGATACAACAGAAGCAGATCTTTAACGTATTGCGGTGCTAAGCCGTTCAGTGATTTATAAACCAACAATATTTTAAAGTCTATTCTTTGAGAATATTCTAGCCCACTTCCGCTATCCATTTTTTTGTATCCACATGAGACATGACTACTTTTTGAGGAACAAAAACATTAGAGAGAATTATGTACATTTGTATGGTTCTTCAGTAAGTAATTTCTTTTTAGCTCCATTTGCCAGACAAGAATGGCAAATGGCTAAAACTCCTGGATGGGAGTTGCAACGCTGTTGTTCACGGAGGAGGCTGTGTGTAGAAAAGTGTGGTGGTCTCTCTGGTTGCGTTTCCATTGGACATATAATTGCACAAATTGAAATCATGAAAATAAATTAGCTTAATGGAAACATGGCAATTTTGAAAAAAACTCAAATTTTTTCTATAAAAAGTTGAAAAACTTCTTAGCGATGATGGGGCTGTTTTTTTTTTTTTTTTTTTGTCCCTATTAAAATGGATGTGTTTCGCAAAACTACAACCGAAACACAAGTCGTGTGCCCACAGCCGGATGTTACCACTGGCAGAAACGACAAAAAAGACGACAGGAAGTAGTAGTAGAAGGATGACGGTTTGCTTTTGTTAATATTTTTCGGCGCACGGTTCGTAAAAAGTTGTCATTCGAACGTGCCGAATCCAAAGCTCTTCTGTAAAATCCCACACTCCAATTTCTCCAAAATAAGGAGCTTGCTGCACTGACGGCTGGGGAAGACTTAACTTTATGATCTACAACCATTCCAAGAAAACAAGAAGAACAGCTGATGTTGTTGCTGGATGTACTGTATGCTGTTAACCCAATGGAGATGCATTTATACCAATGTTTCAAAAACCATAATGTCATTTCCAAAGCATTTCCATCAATACCCCACCAAACACGGAGCTCCTTCCAGCACCTCATAAGTCAGAAGTGGAGACAGAGAAATCCCATGCACCTAGGACTACTTTAAAATGGCAGAAGTGTCTTGCTCTACGTATAAAAAGATTGTTGAGAAAAAAACAGTGTGGTAATCCCGATTGTTGGCTGCTCATAATTTAAGGTACATATATTGCCCACCTTCCTATTCTTTGGCTGGAAATGATTTCTGGGTCTTGATCATGCTTTTAAATCCTGCTGCTGGCTGGTGGCACAAACTATTTGTCATTACTACCTCGTTCCCTGGACCCACCCTGCCAGCTTGATGTAGTACAAGTACCCTCCTGGCTGCATAGGTGCTTTCAAAAGACACATGGAGATGGCAAAAATGCTCTTTAATGCCACTTTGCAGGTTTTTTTGTTTTTTTTTAAAGTGCTTATCCTTCAAATGCATTAAGGATATTCAACCCCAAGGGAAGCCATATATTCTTCATGTCCAAATTACTTACTTTTTCAAACTCGAATTTCCAAACTTCTCACTCCTTTTAAGCCCAGTTTTAAAGTTTAAATACAAGACCTCACTTTGAATATGTGGAAGATTTTCTTCAAAACATTCAACCTGCTAAAACCAAAGAGAAGGACGGAAGAAAGGAGAAATCTGAAGATACAAATCTTTTCTTTTCTTTTCTTGTCTGATTTTTTTCTTTTTCCGTACCTGTGCAGCCATTAAAAACAGACCAAAGAACTTTTTCTCCTACAAGAGTTTTCCCTGTGAAAAGCAAAAATGAGTGTTTTCAGGAGCTGGTTTTCCAGCTGGGAAAGCCGATTCAGGGGTGCAGTTGACTTTAAAGAATGCGGTAAACTCCTCTTCTCCGGCTCACCCACCGGGAAGGCTTCTAATGATCCATCATCGGCTGAAAGCTGATTGAGAGGCAGAACAAACGCCTCTACCAGGAACGCTGCTGGCAGAAAGTTAATTCTCACAGCAGAAGGAAAATTGCTTTATATTAGCCATAAACCATTAAGACGGCATAATTATTTTTAAGTATATAAACAGGTGCCCACCATAAAAACATGGATGTACGATACATTTTTAAGTCATGGATCCCAGAAGACGTTGAAAGAAGGTGTCGACCTAAAAACCTACGTCGTTTATGAAGTCTCCTATGTCTCCTGGGTGGGGCACGCTGGGTCTGACAGGGTACTGCGACTCAGCAATCACGGGCCTCTCGTCGACCCGGCGCACCCCCGATGGCTTGCTGATGATGTGGTCCAGAGACTCCGGCTGCTGCAGCTGGCTCAGGTCGTAGTCCTGGAAGAAACGACCAGAGAGAGAAAAACTGAGATTAAAATCGGTGAGGAGGATCGGAAACATCACTAAAATAAAACAATCAAAGAATTCTTCGTGAAGAGACCAGAACGTATCCAGTGTCAAATCTGGCCAAGCAGAGCTTTTTATTTGGCCCTCTAGACTCAAGGGGGCACAGGAGGTGACACGTAAACTGAATCTTCAAAATAACAGTGTTTAAATATTATTTTATCAGTCAATTAAATCAGTCCCTCTGGTGTTTTGTGATTCCCAGATTGTGAAACTTCATGCAAAATCAGCAGATCCACACATTTTGTTGCGCTAATGCACATTTTGTTGTCAGTTCATGGCAAATTTTCCGCAAAAATGGTCAAACCCATTGAGTTTAAGTGACTGCCAACTCCCACCTGCAGATGGCAGTGTTGCTGCTGCTACACCGCTGCCTCAGCCTGATGAGCTATCGTTTGTGATCGCCACGGTAACGAAAGTCCTCATACGTAAGCGGAAATTTCACAAGCACTTTCTTGTAAATATCTTGATAGTTTGAACACAAAATCTGTGATTTTGACAATAAAAGAAAGTCAGAGAAACAATCGCAAATTCCTGGAGATTTTTCTCCAGGAATTTGGAGAAAAATCTCTGGAGAAAAATCCAGGAATTTTTCTCCTGGATATTTCCAGGAGATGAACATGATTACAATAATATATATTTGATGATGTATGTATAAATTATTATTTTATAGATAAAAAGAAAAAAACTAAACTACTAACTAAAAAATGAACTACTCTGCTGTAGTTGGGGACATGTCGTTTGCTGCTGAGCATAATCATTTTGTGGCTAAAACAAACATTATTTTTACATCAACTTCTAAGTTATGTGAAAATCATTTGAAGGCTCAGAATCAGTCTAGTACTGATCCACATTTTCAGGGGAGAAAGATTCACCTGGTATAAATTTAATTTTGGCTATTGGAGTAATGCTTAAGAGGAATTTATTTAATCAAAGAATGTCTTGAATATGTGTGTAGGGCTGCACCGGTTGCAGTTTTCTGGCCAATCCCTGGTTACCGATCTTTAAAAAGTCTGACCAGACGATTTTGATTTTGGCTGATATGAATCTTTTTTGTCTGAAATGTTGCTAAATATAGCAAGAAAGTCAGTGAGTTGGCAACAGTGGGGTGAATATTGTTAACTGTAAACGTGCAGACCTGACCTGGTGGGCGGGTCTGTCAGTCAAACCTCTCACTGCAGAGCAGAAGAGGACAGAGATGATTTATAAACTTTTGCTGATGAAGATATTATTAGGGGATAAGATCAGCTTCACATGTAAGTATCAGCTGATCACCGATCCCCCAAAATTAAGGAAATCGGCGCCCAGAAATCAACTGGTCAATAGTTGGCCAATAAATGTATCCTGTTATACATGTATATAATGTAAACAGCACTGCCAGAGATGCAATAAGTTTATAGCAGGTGTGTAAATGATCTAATGATCGGGCTGCTGATTGCAGCCAGTCCACATTGTTAGCAGAACTAGAGGGCCCAAAAACCAAATTTCGCTTAGGGCCCCATGGAGGCTTGGGCCGGCCCTGTTGATATGGCCTAAAATCACCCGCTGTAGAGTTTACATTAAGATACATTCCTCCGGTTGGAAATCCTTCCAATCCTTTAGTTTTCTTGTCCTCCTGTTTGCTCTTTTAAAACTTTCTTTCCCCCCACTAATTAACTCAATAGAAATAGAACAGGTTGTTTATCTCTTTACTGTTATCCTACATATGACTCATAAATATGCCCATTAAATCTTCATCCAGGCAAGTCAGTTCAAAGAGGCCTGCGAGGACCACAACCATCTGTTGCTCGCGTTTCTTACTCTCCACACATCGGTGTGTGTAGGTGTTGGAAATAAGTGAGAATCAAAATAACATTTATTTATTTAACTGTCTGCTCTGAGTTCGGCTCGCTGGGGTTCAGGGACTTTAATTACATAGAAAACAGCCAGGCTGTAGAGGGCAAAGGAGTCTGCAGCTTCACATCCCCAAACTTCAACATATTTAGCATAAAAATGGTCAATCAACAAAATTATGACACACTTTTTAGATATTTGTTTAAACTCTGCATTTCGCATCGTACCTAAAACAAAACGCTTTACAGAAAACAAAAAAGAAGCAGACTTTATGTTTCGCCTTTATGTTCTTTTCTTCCACTTTCATTTTATTTCCTCTGTGCTGAGCTTGGAAATAACTATACTGGATTTTTTATTTACATAAAACTTTTTTAAACCTGCGCAACAAATCAGAATTAATAAGATGAGGTTTGTGTGAAGAAGAAAAACAAAAACGGATGGTGTTTATTCTGCCTGAAGAAATCAGCAGGAATCTTAAGCTTGTCAGTGCCTTTTCTTTTCAGAACCCAAATGGCTGCTGGTTCATGCTGAGGTACCAGGAATACTGCCAATACGGATCATGATCAAAACCCTTAAACAGACAGAACGGCGCTATAATTATCCCTGCGCAGATGTAGAAGCTTTTGTAAAAAGTTTGAAGGTTTTTGTATCGTTCCAAGAGACGAGAGCAGAGATGCTTTGTGAAATGTGTGAAAAGCTGCTTTGTGATCGTCATTCAGGTCATAAATCTCGCAAAAACGGTTTCAAATGGCTCACTGCACTACGTCAGATTTATCATACGTCGGCTCTTCGTGTTGTTTCCGACGGTCGACCGGGGCGGAAAAAAGCAGAAGACTGTTCATGCGTGTTGACCTTTTCCAACAGCTTTCTACGAAACTCAATAAAAGCGAGACATTGTTAATATGAGCTCAATCTGTGCTTTATGTGCGGGAGGTCAACGCAGTGCATGAATGTGTTGAAACGAGTGCTAAAATGAAAGCAGTTCATTTTAGTGGAAGAATTTAAACTTAGCGTTTTCTTTCTTCCAGATAAATGAACTAAGCAAGTTTTCCCTGGAGATATTTAATAACCTCCTGTTGAGTAATAAACAGTCTATGCAGCTAAAAGCCGCAAATACTCCTTAGCTTCAAAGCGCTATTTAGGTGTTTGCTGCGAAAACATATTTCGGCTGTAAAAAAGTAAGATTTTAATATTGTCATCTGCCTAAAATAATGGCCAGAATCATTTTTTGCCAAAAGATGATTTATACACAAAAAAACAACAAACAGAAAAAAACACTTTTGGCAAAAGTGGACTTGGCTCCTTATTTTAGGAATGAAACAATATTACAGGTAACCTGAGTAAATAATTTCACTGTGAAAAAAGTCATAAGGTGCTGCACAAACAGACAAAGATGCAAACATGTTTTACAATGAAATAACGGTCATTTACTTCATAAGTAAGATTAGTCAAATGAAATCAAATATTCCTTTATGAAGAAGGTACGAATCAAATCATTAGCAACCAGGGAGAAAATGCCACACCATCATGCATCCTACAATGTAACAACTGTTAAACATCTAGACTTTTCTACACTTTGCTCCGGTGTAATCGGAAATACCGTTTATGACATAGTGGCATAAATCATGTCGCGTGAATTCAGGCGAAGTTGGTGATTTGATCAAATCAACAAACACGTCAGGAGGGAGATGCTGTGGGTCGGTTTCTAAGCTAGCTACCTCCAGCTTTTGTAAACACCACTGTCTAAGAGCCCCAAATGGCTGTGCTATTATTGAGGGGAGACCATAAACAGGGACATTTCTTAAGACTGAGGTTTTTCTTCAAAATGAGAACGTTTCCATTAAATGAATCTATTTTGTGATTCCAATTTACACAATTTTATGGTCAATGGATATGCAGTTTGTGATAAACAGGTAGAGACATCCAGTTCTGATTATGACCCAACCTGTAGAATCAGGGAATCAGTTAAATAAAACCCGCCTGACGACGTGAAGCAGGCCTAAAAATCTCAACTCATCATGGCCCTGATCTAAACAGGTACCATGATGAGGGGATAATCAGCGTTATTCTCTTTACTTGTCTGCGTTGCGTATTGCTATGCCTGGTTTGTGTATATCTGTAGTAATCTGTCGTACCTGGTCTTCCTCTCCACCTCCCTCTTCGTCGTACTTCAGGATGTTGTCTCTGACGTCGTCCTCTGGGTCGATCAGCAGGGGCTTCGCTTGCCGCTCCTTCTCTCTGCGCTTCATCCACACCACGAACAGCAGAACCATGCCTTGCAAAAAAAACAAAGAGAAAAAACATTCAAATTGTACCTTTTCTCAAACTCATGTCAGTAGCAGAGTTTTACAGAGTCTCTTTCTACAGAGTATCATTCTACAGAGTCACACTCACTCAGCAGTATGATGATGCAGATGAGGATAGCGATGATGGCTCCAGTGCCGAGGCCAGCGGCCGCCACCGCCCCCGTGGCACTGCAGTCCCCATTGTTGTCGCAGGGACACACTTTGATCCTGATCATGGAGCGGTTGGACAGAGGCGGGTTCCCCGAGTCAGACACTATAACCGGGATCACGTAGACGCCCGCCTCCAGGTAAGGAATCCTCAGTCTGAGCTGAGCGTAGTCGCCTGCCGAAGTCGGACAAGGGAGGTGGGTGAGAAGAGGGAAGATGGAATAAGACATCTTTTAAAATGTAAACAACCCTTTGTTTACATCACACGCATGAGCGCACGGCATCAGCCGCTTCAACACGAGCAATCACTCTGACATGTGTGACTGAAGGCAGAAAAGGCAGAAACATCTGAAACTACAGTGTGTAACCTTCAGCATCTATCACTCAGCCTCAGACAAGAGCCTCTGTGGGAGTCGGATCCAGGTATGTGATCAGATTTGTCCTCAAGACAGCTGCTGTGATGCATCCATCCTGTTGGATTAGGTGACAGATCAGCTGCTCAGGGGAAGGCGAGACGAATGGATCTCATTTGTCACAAACGATAGATCGTACGTCAGGGCTGGATGGCACCCGTGTTCCTCACTGCAAGCTTTCCGAGACGTTTTGTTAAACTCGGACCTTTCCCTCTCACTGCCTACAGCCGCCACCGCCCCCGATCCAGAAGATTAATGTAGATATTTTTTGCGCCACATCAGGATTACGGTTTGTAATTTAATGAGGACGAAGCTTGTCCATCTTGCACTCTTTCTCCCTCTCGCTTGCTTTATGTCCCGAGTGGTCCATTTTCACCATGAACTATTCTTAAACGCAGCGTGCGCCGTTTAATTACCGCTCAGTCTGGAGATGGTCCAGTTCCGGCGGATGCTGGCAGGAAACGAAGGCAGCTCGAAGACAAATGGCCCGACGTTGGGCTCGGCGTCGGCGTCAGAAGCCGTGATGTTGATTCTGGAGTTGGGCCGGGCTCGCTCGCAGATTTGCGCCTCCTTGGGTATCAGCACGGGAGCGTTGTCGTTGACGTCAATCAGGTAGATCTGGAGCGTCCCGGTCCCGCTGGCCTGGGGCGAACCTGTGGGAGGGAGGGAAGACGGAAGAGACGACACCTTTAAAAATAGAGAGAGACTGAAGAGTTCAGATGGAATGATAGGACACTGGGGAAGAAGAAGAAGAAGAAAGGACTGCTTCCTTCTCAGAAGCATAGTTGCGGCCGAGTCTTTTGTGGAACTGAGAAAACACACAAAGAAGGAAACAATGGGGAGGACAATGTGTTGTGTCTGCTTAGGGAGTGGAAGTGCAGGGAGGATGCATGAAAGCCAAACACACGGAACAAATGAGTGGACACAGCCAGCAGATTTTCCCTTTCTTTGCCTTTATAATTGCCCTGAAAAGTTTGAACTGTCTGAGGTGAGACTCTCATAAAGATTTCTGTTATGTGCTCTTTGCATATCCCCCCCTGAGAAATGAGTCAAACACTAACCTTTCAAAACAAGCTCATCATTATAGCCACTTCAGGTATGGTTCTCAATGCCAGGTCAAAGCAGGACCAATTTATTCTCTTTTTTTGTCTGGGTATTTTTCCTGGCTGCTAACAGGAAAAGGTGCTCTTTAACGGAATAAGAAATATTGTTTGCTCCTCTTTAAAGTCGGTTCTGCTGAACACAGGAATGAAAGCCTCTGGCTTCTTTCCTATCAGTGAAACTTCAAAGCATCAAAATCAAGCTGAACTCTACTGTGAAGGTGAATATTTTACAGAGGGACAGAAAAAAATTGTTGATAGCCAACCATAGCTACCTTGGTGTAAGTCAGGGGTCGTCAACAGATTTCGACTCCAACTAATTTGTTGAAGTCGGGGCAAAAATTTGTCAAGAGCTGCTGAACCTTTGCAATAAAAATAACTTTACAGTGTACGCAAACCTACCGTAAAAGTACAGAGATTTAGGATTGGTTGATTATTTCTTTGTCAATGCTTCTTGGCAATAAATTTGCCACCAGTGTAAAGATTATTTATTTAATTTTAAATGCTGCCACATTTGGAAGGAACGTGCATTTATGTGTTCAGCAGTAGAGTTAGGTAAGTGAGCTGCATCCATGTACAACAACCTGTTTGCCAAGCAGAGAGTTTCTGAGATGAGACTCTATAAGCAGTGGAAATCTCAAAAACCGAACCCTAGCCTTAACCCGTGCTCATCTCCCTTACAAAGTCCAGGATCAAAATTGTACATACAGGCTTCTATGCTGGCTGGTTGAATTTGTGAATCTAATTCTTCAGCTTCATCTTAACAGCAAGACACTTGAAACCTTTAACATAACTGATCGTCCCAACAAGACAATGACCACAAACACAAATCCATAGTGGCTTTCAATGGATAAACTATGCAGAGATGCATGGATTAAGATTAATAGCTGGGGGTCAGTGGGAGGAAACCAATGGAACCAATTGAATGGATTCCAGCAGTTCTGGTAAGAGTTGTCACCAGTTTCGCCAGTTTAAAGCTGTGATGATCGGAAATTATCTGGACTGTAATCAATCATCCTCCACTGCAAAGAGAGAAGTGCTGTTAATGTTAATTCAAACATTAACAAGTGTGGCCAACATGGACTTCTGTTCCCTGATTGGCTCGGTTGCGATTCAACCGGAGAAATCTAACTCACTGGGAGAAAACCTAGACGCAGACCTGGAGAGAGATGATTGTGTATGAAGGCAATGGCCAGGCTATTGGTATGGTAACCACTACCAAAAAAATAAATAAATAAGCAGATAGGTGCACCATACTAAGGGTATTTTAAACAAATATTACTGTGGCGTATGTATATATTTCAGCCTGTACTTACAATTTAAATTTAAATTTGATAAGGGTATTTTCATTCCATTCTTTAAAAAAAAAATTGCACTGGAGCTTCATTAAAAAACATGAACATTTATGAAATGTATTTCCCTGATGAACGTCCCAAGCAGGGGACCGAATATGTGCCGAACATTTTCCCGTCTTTGACCGGTCCATGAGTCCACATCCAACAGATTAAATCTCCACTCTGCAGCCTACAAGAGGACACAAGCAGGTAAGAGGAATAGGGACCGGCCTGTCTGCTCTGAACCCAGGCTGAGGTATTTCGCTCTGAGGCAAAGTAGAACAATCTTGTCCCATCGATCCAGATGAGAAATCCTGTCTGGATGTCCGGGATGCTGTGCCCTCCAGGCCGAGGAGGAACAGAACCATCTGGCATGTTATCGCCTCAAATCCGGCATCTGTGTTTACACAGTATGGTGGCGCATTAGCACACAAGTGCACCTTTTATAACCTATAATGGCACCATTGCTGCTGAAAAATAAATGTAGTAGCTCACGAGCAACAAACGCCGAAACCCATGTTTATGTCTTTTTCATAGACGCATTGCATTTTTAAGCGAGACAACGTCAAACTGCGCTTGCACTTATGCCAGCTGTCTTCCCGCCGCACTGACCTGTCTGCATTCAAGCCGTAGCAGCGGTGCTGAAAATATCCAGGACTTCACCATGTAAATAATAAAGGAGCCACAAATCGCTAAGCACCAGAAGTCCTATCGATTAAACATGAACGGACAACATTTCCCTTTTAATTCTACAACTTCTCTCCTCGACTTCTGCTCCCGAAGATGTGATGCAACACAGTCCTATCTCTTTAAAAATCAAACGAACAAAAAACAACAACAACCACTTCCAGGAGAAAACGTAAAATATGGACATATTGTCTTCGTTTCACTCTGGATCCGAGCTTTTGAAAGATAGGAAGAAATTAACGAGAACACTCCTGCACCACATGCCATGTAGAAGAAAATCAGTTGATCAAACAAGTTTATTTGTGTGGCATATTTGAGCAACAAGGCACTTCAAAGTGCTTTACATCATAAAAACACAAAGGTAAAACGTCACGAACACAACATTCAGTCACCAATTTAGACACCAGGAACAAACGTTACATTTTGTCGAGTGGCATCGTCAAAATCGTCAATACACATCAAATATGTTGGTCGATGTTCTAAACCCGCCTTCTCAAAAGCAACTCTGAGAAGGCGGGTTTAGAGGAAAGGTGGTCCTATAAAGCACATGTTTCAAACACATGGCCCGGGGGCCAAATCTGGCCCGCCAGAGCTTTTTATGTGGCCCCTAAACACTCCAGAGGTATTCATAAATAGATAAAGATAACATCAAGATAACAGTTGTGTGCTTAAATATTGTTATATTAATCAAATGAAAGCAATTTTTATCCGTTTACTGCTAAATCAGCCAATACTTCCAGTTTTACTGCGATCGTGAAAATTAACGCACAATCAACAAATCGCATCGTTTTTCTTATGCTTGTGCATCACAGAGTTTACTGAAAAAGTTCCAGAAAAATCGTCAAAAACATTGGTTTTACGTGATGCCAACTCCCACCTGCAGGTGGCGGTATATTTTCCTTCTACACTTATTTGAGAATAATAAAAAAGTCACATTTATTGTCGCACCTAAGCGGAAATATTGCAGTATTTCGAGAAGATGATCTTAATGTGTCCCAAAATGAAAACGAATTTGACGCCCCTGCTATAAAAGTATTAAATCACACGAGCTGAACCCAAATGCAAACAAAATGAATGTGTCCTTTTGAGTTAATATCAATAATCATGGGTTGGTTTGTAATGGCTTGGTACAAATCCCCCCCCCTCCAAAACAAAACGGGGTAAGACATATTTCAGGTAGGTGCGCGACAAAATGTGGAAAAAGGGATTTGCGTCTCACTGCTTTTGCAATGCACTGTGGGTACACTGCTCTGTTGAACAAACAGTGATTTATTGTGGCCTCGACTTCTCTTTTGTTGACGGCTGCCTCCGAGCAGTCTGTCAGCAAGCCGATGTAAATTCCCAATGAGGCGCAGCACACAGCGTGCTCCAGCAGCTCATCAGTGTTTCTCCTATGAACTCCTCTCCGCTGCACGCCGCAGCCTGGTGCATCAACTACAAGCAAAGGTCTGCTGCCCGGCGCCCCGAGGCCCATCGACTGTCTTGTCGGTTATGATTGGCCGGGTGCTTTGTTGCCGCTCACGCTTCGCTTGAGTAGAATAAGTGAAGAGAATTTCAATCAAAGTGGAATATATCCCCCTGTTGACGCCGGTCTCCAGAATCAATAGGCAGTCAACAACTTTAAGCTGCGCCTGGCGCGCTTCGGGGCGTCGAATCCCTCATTTCTCACCGGAGGAGGAAAGAAAACACCTGGGTGCCTCCTACTTCAACACAGAGCGAGTTACTCTGTTTGCCGAGCTTTAGTCATTTGTCTTCATACAGAGCTGCAGAGGCTTAGGTGGATGCTGAGGACGCTCACCGGCAGCTAATGGGTTTTCTTTTGTTATTTTGACCAAAAAATGCTTGAACACGTCTTCCGTGTTTGACTTTTTCCACATAATGTTGGGTTAACACAACCGCAAGCTTCAGTGTGTTACTGGGAATTTTATAAGGCTTTTGGATCCAAAATACAAAATTTAACATCATGTAAAATTAATCCATCCATCCATTTTCTGTACACCCTTGTCCCTGGAGGGGTCGGCAGGGGTGCTGGCGCCTATCTCCAGCTAGCGTTCAGACAGGACAAACAACCACACACACACACACACACACACACACACACACACACACACACACACACACACACACACACACACACACACACACACAAGGGAGAATTTAGAGAGATCAATTAACCTAACAGTCATGATTTTTTTGGACTGTGGGAGGAAGCCACCATACACAGGGAGAACATGCAAACTCCATGCAGAAAGACCCCGGGCCGGGAATTGAACCCAGGACCTTCTTGCTGCAAGTCAACAGTGCTACCAACTGCACCACTGTGCAGCCCTGTAAAATTAGTCTATATAGAATATGAGTCTTACTTGAAATAAGTGGCAAAAAATGTAAGACTTTTGCACAATGTTCTAATTTTGTTGATCTGTACTTGTGTTTCTTCTTCATGTTTTTCATCTACAAACTCAATCTCCTATATTCAGCCACATTACCAGCAAATGTTATGGAAGTGACAGTTGCCCTAATATGTTTAACAGATGACATATGCTTTCTGAATCATCTTAAGGCTTCTTTTTTCCTTTTTTTATTTTTTTTGGGTGGGGCAAAGTTCAGTTGCACTTTTCTATTGTCGATGCACAAAAGAGCCCTCTGTATCTGTGAGCCTGGATAATGACATGTCTTCCTCCCGTGGCGAGTTCTGCACATGTTGTGAAGAGATTTTTTCCCTTCTGTGATCTTCCACCAGTGTTTCTCACTCGGGCCTTGTTTCCTCACCCAACTCAGCACAGATTTTCTTATTTTTCCTCTTTTCTGTACCCAAACAGCAGCTTCGGCCTTCCGCTAATGATCCTGCTGTCTCTCTGATTAATGCGTTATATTTTGCCACATAAGGACAGGCTGATTATTAGGGCGGGTTCCTTGCGTGTTTCGAGTTTATAGTGCCGTCTTCCAAATGCAAATGGAAGCAGTGTTGGCGACCGTCACGTTGGCTGTGTGACAAAATACAACTTCCCCTCACAGATTATGTTGTTGAAATCCTGCTTGAGTGTGTAGTTTTGTTTTTAAAACTATTTTCATTTTAACAACATAATTTTTTTTGTTTTGTTTTGTTTGCATGCACTTTTCAAAGGCATGGATCTTACATGAATTTTGGGCTTTTGATAAGTAAATAATTTGACAACATTTTAGTGTTTTTTGAGATTATAGTTAGTTAATCTAAGGTTAAGTTTAGGCATTACGAATGTTTTTGGATATGCAACGGAAAACATTTTTGGAAGCTCAGGCCTTCTGTATTCAAGCAACAGTAAACTGAAAACAAGGATTAAAACCCAATTAACACTGGAAACAATGTAGTTCAAATGCTTGGCCTGTAGGATGCAGTGAAGCTTTTACTTACACCACAGGTGTCAAACTCCAGTCCTCAAGGTGTCCTGCAGTTTTTAGATGTGCCACAGGTACAAAACACTGGAATGAAATGGCTTAATTACATCCTCCCTGTGTAGATAAGATGTCCAGAGTCCTGCTAATGACCTAATTATTCTGTTCAGGTGGTGCAGCAGAGGCACATCTAAAAGTTGCAGGACCCCGTCCCTTGAGGACTGGAGTTTGACACCCCTGACTTATACAGAGTTTAAATTTGATCTGGCTCATGTAATATATAATATATATATTTGTTCCACAATGAGCAGAATTTGTTCTAACACCTCAGTTAATCTGACCAGCTGCAGCAGCCCAGACCGAACATGGAGGTCCGCCAACGTTGTTGTTCTGCGCCTGAGGGCGTACGCGCAAGATGACTTGATTGAGTCAACATTTCCAAATGCTTTCAGTTTACGTTAAGGACAAGACTCCCATCGCGTTTCTAACAAAGTTTCACTCTGGAGCCCGTTGTCAAACCTTTGAGTTTAGATCCAGATAAAATGCTTTTGCCAGGTAAGAGAGGCCAGAATGCAACAAAGACATTTCTGTCTTACTGTCCTGGCAGTAAAACCCTGTACAAACAGGGTGTTATACTTTATAAAAAGTTGTTTGTTTGGAAATGCCGTGAAAATCAGAGTGGAAAGGAAAAGCCTGGATGTTGAAGTTAAGGAAAAAGTACCAGGCTTGCATTCAGTGCCGCCAACCACAAGCTAGCTAACCAAGCTACTGGACCAACTAAACTAGCTAGTACCAGTTTGTCAGGCTATGATAATAAAACAGGCAACGAGATGCTATTAAACAGTGTTGCTGCCTTTAAATTGTTTTCTATTGTTTTACACTTGTGCATATGTATTAATTAGTTTTATTTTGTAACCAGGTTGCAGACTTCTGCCCAGGTCCCTCTTGAAAATGAGATCTAGATCTCAATGGGGTTTACCTGCTTAAATAAAGTAAAATAAAATAAAATAAAAATTCTGTCCACCCCTAAAGTCACTATCCACGGTGAAGTGAGTTTTACATCAACACGGAGAGAGAAGGCGCTAAAGAAGAACCTCATGCTCCGAAATCCAGAATCACAAAGCTTGACTGAAATCTTCGGTCGCTAGCATCCAATCGGATTGCGGGAAACGAAGGACTTTGCCAGTGTGGGCAGAGTGTGCATGGCTCACAGAACACACACAGAATGCCAGCGTACATGGAAACCTTGAAAAAGACTGAGCCGTCTGGTCACGATGAAAAGAAGTACAGTTCACAGTTCACTGTAGACCCTCACAGAGTCTATGTCTATTTTACTGCTTGTATTCATTTAGGTGACATTTGCTAAAGGGCTTTTGACCAACTATCTCTACATTTGTGCCTTATGGGCTTAGTTTTGGCTCGACTAGTAAAACTTGATCTAGATTAAGGAAAACGGCCAACAAATTGCACTGGTTTGTGCGAACAACGTTTTTAAAATTCACTGAGTTGTTTGGTCTGTGATCATTTAGCCATGAAAAAGGATAATTCACACAAATAATTAAAAGCCAAGGATTAATATTTATTGCGATCCATGGGTGCATGAAAAGCTTTTTGAAAAGCTGCAAATGCTTTTTCATCTGTACATCTTCATATTTATGAAACAAACCATCCGTCTTCATTCGTATTCCATGCCGCGTCCTATTCAGAGCGTTCCTCATCTCAAGGTTGTTTTTCTGCAGCTTTTTATTAAATGTAATCGGGGTATTTATTTCTTCAGCTAAATTCAAGGTGTGTTAAAAAAGAAAAGGAAAAGGAAAAAAAAAGCGGGCTCTGCGCGCTGCACACGTTTTAAACCTCCCCTGGGGCAAATCTGGGATGTTTGGCTTTTTTCTAAATTAAACTGTCTTGACATGATTTGAAGGCTGCTTCCCAGCCTACACAAGCGACGGAGAGACGCAGATCATAATTTCCCCACAAATCCACCTTCCATCTTAATCCTTGGAAAATTTCTAAATGATGCTGCCTAAATAGTGAGAAAATAGGTTATTTGATTAAGCTCTGATCCACTTAGTCCTTTGATTCTGAACAAGAAAAGCAGAAAATAAACCTCTTTGATATCTTTAACAAAGGAAACAAGCAAGATCCTACAGCATCCAAGCACCTGGGTATGGCTCCGCAGGAGGGCTTTGAGCTAAAAGTAGCATTTTGACCTGATGAAATGTTAAAGGCTCAGCAAAGTTGTAGTGGCTCATCTTGATGAGTGCCAAGTGTCATGGAAGTCCATCAATACTGCATGAAATGTCTGGAGGAAACGGCTGTAATGGCAGCCTCATGATGGACACATGCCTATGGGAGACGTTTCGCTGAACTTCATGGGAATGCAACAAATGTGTGTCAGACTTTTCCAGTGACACACAAAGTCACAGACTGACTGACACCTTGCAAGGCAATACAAACCCTTTTGAAATGTTCATTTTGCTACCACATTTAATGTAAGTTATTGTTATTTTGTGTCAGAACAGAATAAAATGGAAGGAGCCGGATATGTGCATTTTTGCAAAGTGTGCCGTTCGTTGGTGTTCATATAACCAACTTAAAGTGCAATTACATGAGAGCTGCTAGTCTTTCTGTCAGATCCAAATCCACTTTAAAATCTTTCAACGTTGTGCATATTTGAGATCTGAACTTTCTCTGGGTCTTTTCAGCAGTGGAATAGCTCCATCCATCTTCTCATCAAGTCCTGCCACTTCTCCGTCACTGCTGGAAAAAAAAAAAAACTTCCCTATGGGACGATGCTGCCACCAACATGACTGTGGGACTGTGGGTTCAGGTAATGTGCGTTTTGGCTAACGATGGTCTAATCTGTTGAAGAAGAATTAAAATCTCGTTCACAGATGGCAAAAATATGACCAAAAAAAAAAAGAAAGTAACATACCCAGTCCAGACACAGCCTAACACCGTGCTTAACTTCACACCATTGTTTCCAACATACATGAACTATTCAGAACGGGAACACATCAAAAGTGAAAAAAATAAAATAAAATCTACCTAAAAGAGGTGACATGTTTTCACAAAGTCTCTTCCATTTCTTTGCATCTATAACTAAATAACAGATTTTTCAATACACTAACACAGCAGGCAAGACGGGAAACGATGGAATAGCCAGAGGGGTTCTTGAAATGAAAAGTGTCTTGGGTGGGCCCCACTTCCCACCCACCCACACACACATCTTCTATTTTCTTTGTGAAGATGTAATTTCTTCACATGTTCAGTTTGAGCATTGCTAAAGGAAACAGCCAGCCACTATAACTATAATAAATCAGAAAACGCCCTGATGTGTGTGTTTTCTGCAGCCGGCTGAGCTGCCTTCTAGAAACTTGGAATAAACTTGTTCAGGGTTCAACTTAGAGGTAAATAGTTCTACCATCTGTTCAAAAAGAACAGCTGTGTTAATGAATAAAATGAATCACATGAAGGTAGAATGTCTTTATGAAGTAGGTGACTTCTGAAGGTAAGTGGACCGACTGATTTTTAAAAGTATAGAGCAGTGGTCCCCAAACCCCGGGCTGCGGACCGGTACCGGTCCGTGGACCAATTGGTACCAGGCCGCGCAAAAAATAATTAAATATTTCCGTTTTATGTATTATTTGAGTCTGGAGGATCTTTTATTTTGAAAATCCTTTAACCGGATTCTCTCGGTTACGTCTTGTGCGCCAACATTGAGCGTTTTTCGCAGTTAACATTTTTAACTGAATAAACATAACCACATATATAAAAATGACCTTTACATATAGCAACAAACATTTCCATATATCACCTCCGATGTCCACCGGACTCTCAGTTGCCATGTCGACAGTTTAGGATTCGCCTCCGTTCTTACGTCACCTCGTTTTCTGATTGGCTACCTGTCACATTCAACAGGCCACGTTCTCGCTCCCAGTCAGTGAAAACCCCACAGGCTGTGATAATCAGGCCAACACAATGTTGAATATGACCCATTTTAGATCAGGGATATTCAACACACCACACACTGCAGGAGGTTGTAAGATTGTCGTAAAGGGAAAATCGGGGAAAAAGAAAAAAAAATAGGCAGAAGCATTATCTGACGGTTCCTTCCCCCACTGGTATAGACGACTGGATACAAAAATATGTACCAAAGCATTATTTTTCTTCAACTTTACAATTCTGCACTTCATTGTGATGGTCTATCAGATAAAATCCCCTTAAATTAATTGGAACTTGTCATAGTATGGCAAAATGTGAGCAAGTTCAAGATGGATGACGACTTTTCCAAGGCACCGGTAATGAATTTTTGGGTACTGTTGGTTAAACAATCATCCTGACTTACCAGACTTACCATTGTCGTACGCCAAGAACGTGGCTTCGTACATGTTGTTTTTGACGTACATGGACTCCCTGTCCAGCAGGGCCATGGTGGTAATCTGACCGTTGGTTCTGTTGATCTTCAGCCAGTTAGCCGGGTCGGAGAGCTTCGAGTACCTGAACCCACAGACAGACAGACGGAACAAAAACAAGACTTCAATTCCATTTAAAACAATAGGCTTATATATTCCACATCATGACTTTTTGCAGCTCATTGTTACTACAATAAAAAGCAACTCTAAAGCTTTTTATTTGTAGATCCAAAGTGGCTATTATCAGGTTGAATGCTCATTACCATAACAAGCCGCAGCAGCCGAGCGCCTTTGAAACGCGGCGGCGGCAAGGAGAGCGGAACATATGCTCGTCAAACTTATGAACGCGGCAGCTCATTAGCATCGAGAGCGAAGAGAAGTCCTGTGTCCATTTGTGGAAATGCTCGTAAAACGCTACCCCGGCCCTGTGTACCCGCACGGCGGCTGTCGCCGTCGTCAGCGCATTTAAAAATCTCATTAGCGCAGATAATAACCAGCAACAGCTGACCGGGAGGAGGCAGGGAAGGGAGCCGGGTCTAACGAGAAACGGTTCATCACGAGTCTCGCCAGAGGGTCAGAGTGTGGCCATGACGACAAGAGACGGGGTTCAGAGAACGGAGGAAGGAAAAGAAAACGGGGTGAGACAGAGATCACAGTGGAGTTTATCTGTAAACACGGGCAGTGGAACATGACGGGCATGAAAAAGGAGGCTTAATTAAAAGGAGAGAGAATCGGAGGCTGACAGCAATCAGTAAACCAATATCACCTCCAGCCCCGTTGCTTCCTGAGCACATGGAGCTGAAACCAGAACACTGTATTTCTTCTGTCTGACATTAAATCAGACTAAAACGTTTCTGTTTTAGGTCAGTTGCGATTACTATAATCACCGATGCAAGAAAAAAAAAAAAAAAGGAAAAAAAAGATCATGACTAAGTTAATTTTTAGAGGGCTTTATTTTTAGCTGTCTTTTCAAAGTTTCTTCACAGTGCTTTATACAACTTGGATGAATTTTTGGTATCCTTCCATTCACTTCTCTTGAGTGTGTCCCATTCCTCTGGGCAGAACGAGTTTAACCGAGTCAGGTCTGTGGGCTGCTTTGCACACACACACACACACACACACACACACACACACACACACACACACACACACACACACACACACACACACACACCTTTCCCTGCTCAGTTTCTTACTATGACTTGAGATTTGTGAAGGCCAAAGCGAAACATTAACCTTGTGGCATTTAAGTCATGCTGCAACTCATTTTGAGGTATGATCAGTCATTGTCCATTTGAAAGACCCATTTTGACCCAAGCTTGGCTGATGTCTTCAGATGTTTCAATATTTCTAGATAGTGTTATTTTCTTCATGACATCATCTATTTATAGTAGTGCACACGTTTTGCAGAATTACTGCCTGCGACATGATGATGCCACCCCATGTGTATGTTGTTCTCAGATAAAACCCTCAAAAGCAACTTCACCAGAACCACGAGATATTAATGTCTTTGTGTCTGTGTGAATTTGCAAAGTATAACTTGGCTTCTTCCTTGCAGAGCGGCCTTTCGGCCCACGCCAGCAGAGGACTTGTGTCTCCTCCTGCTAGCTGTAGCCAGTGTTTTTCCATCAGGCCCTTTTTGTTTATGTTCTGGGGTTAATAGGCACAAGTTGAATAAAATCAGTGAATCTCCAGGACACAGAACCCTTCCCCTTCCTGGACCCGTGATGGCTGGACATTCCCATCATGTTTGTACTTGTTTGAGCAGATGAATCTGGCCCATTCAAGAATAGAAAATTTGAACGAACTTCCAGAGAGCCACAGTTTTCTTTCAATCTCGCCATGATGTCACACAAGTGAGCAGTGCGTTCAAGCCCGTCTTCTTAAAACACACGCATTTCACTAAAATGCTATGAATTAACCAATTAAAAGCTTTCACAGCCATGACATCCTCTTTTTTTGCGTTCCCAAATAGTCTAAAAGCATAGAAATCTTAGTGCACCTGAACTTCAGAATCTGAGGAAAGCAATAAAAATGTCTCGAAATCTCTTATTATTCTGGCGTTTAGCAAATTAAACTGTCAGACGGTAAGAAACAGCACATGCAAATATCCACTTCTAACTGTTCATAAACACATGAAAAGAGAAATAATTCTCCTTGTAAGAGCTTGCCGCGCTGTTGCTCCTCAGGTGAGGGTTTTGAGCTCTCGTCTCCTCCCTCTGCCAGCAAGGTGTCATCCCCCCGCTGAACGGCTAAACGTCGCACCGCATCTCCGAGGACTTTGTTGTTAGTTTTACAGAAAGTTCCTGGAGATCTTCATAGTGAAAGATTCTGTCCACTTCTAAATATCGGAGATAAACTAACAATAGAAACATATAGGAAGTACTCGGATTTACTGGCCAAAATATGTTCTTTGAGGCACATTTTATAAACCTGGCTGCTGTCCACGCATTTTCACCACCTGTAAACGTCAGTAAATACCGTATTGTCATCGGAACGCCATCAACTGTGACGTGATTTGACATTTCAATACTTTGCAAAAACATTTAAAAGGAATCTCAATCATAGGAATCAAGGTCTTGAGATATTTATTTGTTTACGCACACACTTCAATCTTTTCTTTTGCGACTGTGGATTTTGCTGTGATCAACCAACACAATTTATGATGTTCATGTTAGTCAAAGGTGAAAATAAAATAAAATAAAGGGGTATAAATATTTCTGAAATGGACCGCTTGTCCAGCTCAGATCTCTACCAACCGAATAATCTTCATCTTGGTCTCGCATCCCAAACAAGTTTCCTTGCTTTGCAGAGAATAATCAACACTTACAAGGAACACATAAGGACGCGCACGCAAACCCACATTTACTCAGCCTCGCCGCCTCTTAAAACCCATCAAACAGTAAAATCAGCTGGCAAACAGTCTTGGCTTCACATAATCTTGTTTTCTCTTTCCTCCAGAGTGAGAGAGCAAAAGAGAGAGAGAGAGTGAACAAAAAGACAAGAAATTCAGAAAAGCATAAAACAGCCAAAGCTGGCTCCTCTCCCATCCACGACGCAGGGCTTTCAGTCATGCTCTGCGGCTACTCGCCTGCATGTCGGCAGTGTGCATCTAGCAGCCGGTGTTTGTGCATTTCTGTGTCTTTTGTGCACGGGGGGTTCAAACGAGGTTGCTGAAAGGGAATACGGGAGTAGAGACCGTGAGCCGAGCGACTGCTGGAAAAACTCCAGAGGAGGAGAAAGCAGCTCTGAGCTCACATCAATGGGAGACACACCGACCGACAGAAAGGAAAGTGACGGGGGTCAGCGGGGAGGGAGTTGAGGGAGAAAAGAGAGTGCGGTATATGAAAAGTAACTTCATTCAAAGGGCAAATGAGCCAAGGCCTTTTGCATAAAGGAATAGACGGAGGTTCTTCTCACGCATGAGTACGCCGCTTTCTTTCACCTCTCTTTTGTCAATTCGGTAACATTTCCGCCAGGTTTCGCCGCAGACACGGCTGCCTCCCTGACATTAAGAAAAATCCATCTGGTGCCGGCAGCGGAGTGGAAGGGCGAAGCCGGACTTCGGCGGGGCACGTGGGAGTTTCCGCCGCAGAGGGGTCGATGCCGGGACGGCACCGTCCCCGCTGTGTGTCGTCCCGGCTACGGATCGATGAGGAGGAAGGCAGGCGTACCGGGGAGGCCACGCGTACGGCTGTCCAGCTCGTTGCAGAACGACCTCTTCACGCCGGCTGCTTGGCAACTGACGGGAGGGGGAGATGACCGGGACGTGGGTGGGAGATCAGCGGAAAATGTCGCTTCAGAGGCGAAAGCTGTGAAGAAAGCTTTCAGTGCTGATTAAACGCCTGTGAAGCTCAATATTTTGTGCGGTGCGATATGGGAAGTGCACAAAATATTGGAAATGTTTAACTACAAATGAATACCATGCTTCAGGCCGATCCCAGCGCCTTGCTTGGGCGAGTGCTTTAATAGAAAAGCCAATAGTGGACGTGGATTTCCCCCGATGGCCAGAAATGTAAGTTCCAAACGGCTGTCACGGACGGCCGTCATCGCAGTCAGCATATTAGCTTCTACACTAGTGCTTACAAAGAGGTGCACTCACTTCCAGTTTGAGAGACTTCTTCTTTGTTCTTGTGACGTGCTCTGGCTCAATATGGACTCATCTAAAGGACCAGATTTCTGCTTGGACTTTGAATACTTTTTAACTAATTCTGGAAATGATTTATTTTATTATTAGACCTTTATTTCACCAGATAAAGCCCCACTGAGATCAGGGCCTCTTTCACAAAAGCGACCTGACTGAGAAAGGCAGCAATCCACGTCATAATGGATGAGTTATTATATGGCAATAATAAAATAACAAAAATGGACCCGTTAGCTGTCTTATAGTGACCAAGAGATCTGTCACCAAAGCATAAAGATGCACCAACATATTCTTAATTGACTTTTTGATCAGAACACTCTTTTACACTAGACTTTCACTACATGATACAGGTTTTAATGACTGAGTTGCTGAAACTTGTAAGGAGATTTTGATACATTATGATTATAGAAAATACAGAGAAAAATGTGGGTCAAACACAACTAATATAATGTTCAACCAAAATACCGCAATTACATGTTTTCCTGACATTGAGGAGCTCTAACTTGGAGACACAGTTGATTCAGGCTGCAGAAGAGTGAGCGAAAGCAAGACTTCAACAGAAAACAGGAAGGCTGATGGTATTACAGTCAAGTTTCTTTGCTAAGGTATTGCTAGCCTCAATAACCTCAAATACAGGATGCTAATGATATGATCTGTACTAGCTGCCTGAAGAAACTCCCAATGGCGAACTTGTATTTGACAAGGCTTTACTTGGACTCAAGCTGACCTACATTTCTGCTACAGTTGCACTGAGAAATATTTACCTTCATAGTTTATTTTTTTTCACACGACTTGGCGTTTCTTTCTGTCTCTTTTGCCCGGACAGAATTGGGTAAGTCTACTCTGTTCCATCTTTTTGGAACTTGCTACAAGAAACTTTGGATGTTAAAGCACTAATTCAGACAATCTCAAACTAAAAGTTTTTGTGTTGTATTAGTTACTGCCTCTTGGTCAGGAGGACTCGATTGAGAATAAGGTTTTGAGGAGATGAGGAGAAATCAAAAACGGAAATTCAAAACATGCAAAGATTAATTTTTTTTCCAGACCCGTACCTGACGATCTGGTGGATGAAGTGGTCGGGGTCCTGGGCTGCGAACACTGTGAGCGTGGTCCCTGCCGGCACGCCCTCCTCGAAACGGATCGTCTTGGGGTTGACGGGGAAGACGGGCGGCTCGTTGACATCCTGCACAGAGATGGTGACCCCCGCCGTGGACTGAAGCGAGGACTGGATGCCGCTCGCCAGGTGGGCCTGATTGGACACCACCACCGTCAGCATGAAGGCGCGGTTCATCTCGAAATCCACCGGCTGCAAAGTGACAGAATCGGGTGAGACGGTTGATAGCGAAGTGACAAATCGGAACTACATGCAGCTTTGGCTTTACCTTGACCACCGTGAGCATTCCCTCATTCGTGATGGGATTTGTGCGGATGGTGAAGTGTCCCGACGGATCGCCGCTGACGATTCGATAGACAGCGTTCCAGTTGGGGCTGTGGGGCTGATCCCGGTCCACCACCGTCAGGTTGGTCACCACGACGTTCACCTTGTTCTCCGGCACCTCACCGGAAAACTGCACACAGGAGGAAGGGAATGGACGGGCAGGAGAGAAAAACATTAAGACGATGTCGGCATAGAAGTTTGACCATTTGCTAATAAACTGATTTATTGACTTTTGACTCATTCGCTTGCGCCGTCATCCATCTTTAGAGGATTTTGCATAATTACTCTCCACAGAAGCACGAAGCCAAAGCGGTCGCAGCGCAAATCGGATATTAGAAACAAGGGGGGGAAAAAACAGAGGAAAAGCCGGCGCATTTGTCCAAATGTGGATAATACAAAATGATATCTTCCATTATGCTAATGCTGTGCTTTATTCCCCACCATATCTGCTCAGATGAAACTCTTTAATTGAACAAATGGATTTTTCAATTAAGTGTTTACCCATTTAATTTGGATTTTGTGCATGAAGCAAATCCAGGTCTTAATAAGTAATTAGATAAGTGCTGTGATTAAGACAGCAGTAGGAATAATGTCTGGCTAATGATCTTCATTATATTGCAATCTTAGGCAACTCTCCTATAAACTAGCTTGTGGAGGAAGCTCTGTGACAGCTGGAGAGCCTGAAGAGGAATTTACAGCACAGTGGGAAGCATTTATCTGATGTGAAGGGACAGGCACTCAAAGGTAGACGCATAAAATTTAACCTCTCAATCCAGTTTTCTCATTGGACATTGTAACTGATTTTATTTAGCATTAGTGTGACTAAAGCCATGTTGTCACATGACTTCTTTTCCTCCCCTCCCATTCTCCTGGTTAATTTAGTCTGTCAAGTTAGCCTTCACAAACCGAACCGTTTGATTCGGATGTGCCAAACCGGAAATCGTGCAGAAGATCGGCCTTTAGAGGACGGACGTCGCCGGGTTTTATTACAGACAGAAGGACAAATTCACAAAGGTGTTCAGGGCTAAACTTGTGCACAACCACTCAGGTTCTCAAACTTCAAGCAAACACTTATCTGCTCTAGAAATAACTACTGAGCAAAAGAAAAACAACAAATTGGCATTTTGGGGCTGACACACATGACCTGCATTTTAATTAGGTAGATGCAAACACAATGCATTCTTTTAAATAGTGCCTGCTAAATGATGGTGGCAATTTTTAATGTAGAAAGAGAAGAAAATTTAAAAAACAAACAAAAAAAAAACAACCTGCTGCTTCATTAAAACTGAATGGTGATGAAATAGGAAGTTGGTGGGTTGAAGATGGAGGAGCAAGAACAAAACCAGCAACCTCTGTCAAAAAACCCTCTTATTTTCCTTTCTTATTTTGACAATGCATTTCAGATTAGCACTGTACATGTACATAACTTACATGTAATAGTTTTGCAGTCTTTAATATTATAATAACCTAAGAAATTTTAAGCTTAAAGTGATTTTGGCAAACAAATAAAATAATAAATAAATAATAATGCCCACCCTTTTTTTTTTTTTTCAAAAAAGATGATTTATGTAAAAATTTGAAATGCATACTTTTGGCAAACTTAGGCCTTTATCATAGGAAGGTGACAATACTTGATCCTAAGTCAATGGTTTTTATTTTCAAATAAATCAGTGAGGAAACATTTTGTGTTTAAAAATTTAAACAGTTTTAAATTGCTACTGTGATTCTTCTCTGGCGGCTTTGTGATGATTTGCATCGACCATGACGAAGTCCGCCGGCCAAAACGCCACGGTCTGCCGGTAAAGTTGTTCCCTAGTGCTTCAAATGTTGCTGGAGCCTTCACCTCACCAGAACCTTTGACCCGATGAAGCCAGAAACGTTTGGATCGCCGTGGCAATGGGAAATGTTCCTCAGGTGACAGAAGCCCGGCTTTATTACTTTCTTTATGTGTGTCTGAAAGGGCAGGTCTCAGCTCTGAAACTGGACTGAGAGACGCCAACACGCTTGGTCGTTGTTAGGACAGGGTTTAGCTGTCAGTTAGGTCAATAATCTTGCTGATGAATGAAAAGTTGGAGATTGGGCTGTAAAAGTTAAACAGCAACTCGTCCAGATTCCTCATTTTCAGCAGTTTTTTGATGAATTGTTTTTTTAGATTTTATTGGACTTTCACATTTTCAACCCTTGTGCTTCTTTTTCTGCATTTGATTAGATTAGATTGGCTAAAAGCATTGTGATTATCACCATTCATAACACAATGACAAACAAGTAATAACACAACACTTTCAGACCAATGCAGAGAGCATTTATCTTTTTCTTTTTTTTTGTCAAATTGGAAGTAATATATTAGCTTGGTTTACAAGCAGTCGAGTAATTTTGCCTAATTAACATGCAAATACTTTCTCTTTGCTCCCTCTCCACCAGAAACCAATAAACTCCTCTTGCTTCTGTCAGAAAATAATAAAAAAAATAAAAAAATCACTGGACTGTTCCAGATTGCGTTGTTTATGTGGGAAGCAAAAGCTAGCCACAGAAAATGACCAAGTAGTGGAAAAAGCAAACAGAAACAGGGTTTTTATTCATTTTTACTCATTACCATATTTGAGTCACACACCAGGAAAACGTAAACTGGCCTTTTAATAACAACCTTGTTAGTTTGTTGAGCATACACGACGCTTTGCAAAGGTATTTGTTTGCTTTCTCCATTTTGTTACGTTACAACCACAAACTTCAATGTGTTTTATTAGTATTTTACGTGAGACTCACGAACTCATATTTATAAAGTGGGAAGACAATTGTACATTTCGCTCTTGCTTTCAGTAGAACCAATAGAATCAGTAGAATCTGGGTGTAGTGATGGACTCGGACCCGAACATTCAGAGACACATAAAGATAATTAGAAAGTCAGCCTTCTGTCACCGGAAGAACATTTCCAGGATTAAAGGACTGATGTCCCGGAAAGACTTTTCATATCACTTTTGGACAATGTTTACCACTCCATGCATCACACTGAAACAGCACCGCGAGTCTGCAGTAGAGAGCAGCTGCTGCATCCTATGCGCACAAAGGAGCATCATCATAGGTCCTTCCCGCCGTCAGCAGTGGTTAGGCTGTACAGCTGTCTAACAACAGAATAAGCTTTTCCTTCTAGTCCTTCTATATTGCTTTGTAAATACATGTTTTGCACTAGTTTTGTTGTTTTTCTTTATCCTATTAGATATGTGAATTACTTAGAATCAGAGCAGTGTAGCTTTTCTTACTGTTTATTTTCCTTGTTTGGTTTAAGTTCTAAAAATCCAGACATTCTGTTCATTTCTATGTTCATCATTGTCAGAAGGGTGCTGCTATACGAATGTGCAACTTTGCATTTAGTTTCTCAGCTTGTTATTGCAGTCTGTTCTGTTCTGTGGGATTTTGTTCTCTTCCATAAACGTTAGTGTTTTCCGTTTGGACTCCAGTTTCTCTGAGTCTCTGTTCGGCTCCTTTCGTGTTAATCAGTCTCTCTCCCTCAGGTTTCCCCGCTGGTGTTCTGTCGCAGCTGTTCCTTATCGCCTCCGATTAGTTCCTCTGGTGCCCTCGTCATTTTTCCACCCCTGACTCAGCATTTAAACTCTTCTTGTTTTTTTTTACTGTTCGTTTCTGGATTCTTTCATTACTCTGCCTGCGCTTCATGACCCGTGATCCTACTGCATGTTTTCGTACACGGCCCTGCACTTTGGTCCTTTCTTAAACCCTGACTTGACAATGATTATTAGTTACAGTTTATAGTTTGCTTGTTTTTTTCGCATTTGAGGCTTTTCTCCACTCTGATCTATTCTTAACCTGATTTAAACATCTCCTCAAATTTATCCCTGACCCGTCGGCTGTGTTCCTTGTTTCTGAAATGCCGTTTGTTTGGTATTATTCTCCAACAAACCTCTGAGATCTTCAAAGGAAAGCTGGATTTACACCGAAACTACAAGTAGATGAGCTCTGTTCAATAGTCAGGTGAAGGCCTCTGGTTACACTGCATTTAAAAAAATAAATAAATCACACAACCTTTTTCTTCCACTGAACTGTAGAGTTAGCCTTTAGCTGTACTGGTACACAACATGCCGGCATAATGCAGGCGGGGATCCGAGTGTCCGACCCTGACACACACTCGCTCGCTTTGCAGTAAGCACAGCGGCGCTTCTGTTTGAAATCTCTGACATCCAACTCACGACGAGCCAACGGACCTGTCAGCATTCGATTCTGCTTTACCACCCAGAAGGTAACAAAGAGCGGGGAAGAAAACAAAATAAAGAGGGAAAGCGACAGATGCTCCCGTTCAAAAGCCTCCGCGCAAACGTTTATGCTCCGAGAAAGCCCGGCCTCCAAATACTGCTTCTTCATCAGAACCAGTCGCCGTCTTCTAGTAATTCTCGCTGCAAACGAAGCAGCTGTAAGGTGCTGTGCTGCTGGAGGAAAAGCAGACGTGTCGGGGACGGAGGCCAGACGCCTGCAGACGAACCGGGCAGAGGCTGAGCAAGCGGAGAAGGAGGAAAAAAGCCCAACTTCATCAGCACCTTTTAGTTTCGCCCCCATATGTTGTGTTTTGCACAGTGTTCCTGAGTCTCAGCCTGCTTTCCCACATCACCCATCCAGGTTTTTCAGTGCATTTCCACATTTAATTGGACTTGCGCAGAAAAAGCTAAGTTTGCTGTTTTTATGCCGAGAACACAAAATATATCTGCATACAGAATTTAAGAGTTTGGAGGCAATTGTAGACAAAATACCCACTCTCATAACGTGAGAGTGGGTGGGTGGGTGTAATGTACGAGACTCTCATAACCAAATGGTTGCCAAGCAGAGCCGATCTGAAGATCAACACACATCTTGTCGTATTTGAATGACGCGTATACTTTTGTCTTTCCGGTTTTGAGGAGTGGATAAGGTAAAATTGCTGCTCTGTCATTTCATATTTGGTGAAACAGAAGGTTGTGAATTCTGAGTTAATTTGACAAATTCGAGAAAAGTATAAATGGCACAAGAAGAGCAGCATCGGTTTTATAGAGATATGAGACAAAAAAAGTGCAAAAATAAAGAATTTCATAATTTTTTAAAATCACGAATTATAATTAAATGGAAAAAAAGAAGTAAATTTCCACAGGAAAATATTCAGAAATTCTTTAGAAAAAAAAACTTGGAAACTTTGGAGTTTCAAAAGTGAATTTTATTTATTTATTTTTTTATTTTCAAGCTCAGAAAATTTCCCTTAGAGGACCATTTTAGACTTTTTAAACTCAGGAATGTCAAAGTTTTATTCCTGAAAAATTCTGAGATTCTCTTTCCTAAGAATTTCTGACTTCAAGCTCAGCTTTTTGGCGGAAACTTCTTCAACAGCGGACGTCGTGTGCTGTCGTAAATCTGTTTTCTTGATCACAAATTGTCAGTAAAAATAATTTATTGAAATGTCATGTCCTTTGCTCCTCTTTCTAACGTGCTAGCTGTTAAATTAATGTCCTTTGCTCCTCTTTCTAACGTGCTAGCTGTTACATTAATCAAGCTGCTTGGCTCTTCAAGCCAGCATAACAATCGCTGAATGTAAAAGTTTCTGTCTGGAAAAAGGCAGCAGAATCCATCCGGCGACCGGCTGTGGAGGAAAAACCACCAAAGAACCCAGAAGGCACGAGGCAGAGTTCAGGCTGAACAAACTGAATAATTGTTCAATAGTGAACAAAAGTGAGAGAGAGAGAAAAAAAAAAACATTCTAAAAGTTTTGCAACGTTTCTTACCGTCCTGACTGTCAGTTCTGGCGGGTTGTCGTTGATGTCGGTGATGGATATGAGCGCCGTGGCCGTGTTGGAGAGCCCAAAGTTCAGATTGCCCTCCATGTCTGTGGCCTGGACGATGATGGTGTACTGCGACACTTTCTGTGAACAGAAACGAAGAGGTCGTGCTCAGCGATCGGCTGATCCGGTAACAAACAGACAGCGGAATACAAAAGGGGGAAAGCAAATATCGTCCAAAGGACGCTGATCCAAAGGACAAATGAACTGGTAATCTGCGAATCTAGCGCGTCTCCCAGCCTGGGATTGCACACAAGATAATCCTTCCGTTCGTGAACCAGCCGCTCACTGGAACACCTGTGTAAATGGAGCAACCTCGCCCGCTCAATACCACACAGTAAACGGCACAATAAACAAAGACAAACAGACACACAAAGTTTAAGAGAGGCAACAATGAGTTGGTTAACAGGCCCATTCGTTACTGTCGAAAAGTCTCGGCGTTCTGCTGCGGGAGCCGACCCGGGTCATCACTCACTCTAATGAAGGTGCCGCCACTTTAAGATGCACAGGAAAAGCTTTGGCTAATGGAAGGAGGTGAAAGGGCTTTATTTAGTCCAGTGATGGTGAGGAGGAGCAGCGTGCCGCACTGAGGGACGCAGGCTAATGTCAGCCGTTTCTGGCATTTATTGATAGAAATCACAGCGCATGACATAATTTATAATAATAAAATTTAAAAAAAAGGAAAAGAAAACAGCTAAATCCCTTTCAAGAGGTGAATGTTTGTATATCAGCCAGTTTTTCACATCCGGATTTTCACAAAAGGGTTCTTTCCTTCAGGTATCAATATCGACCATGTGCCACGTTAAACTCGCTGCAGTTCTCATTTGAAGCAGGAGATGTCACTACAGAGAACCTGTATCTACAGGAAGCATTTTGCTAATATATAATACTTACTGAGCCCCTGAGATCCGATGTTAATATCTTTAACGGTTCGCATATTGAAAAACAATCCAGATCTGGTATTACTCTGAGCAGCGATATGCTCGATTATTTATTTTAGATTATTTTTTTAAATTCCTAGTTGCACTTTCTGGACCAATTGAACGAAGGTCTGTTGCAGTTTTTTGTTATCAGTTTCAGTTTCTTTATTATTTATTTGATCTTACATTCCTTAATGAACAGATTATAGTTGTCTTCATTTTATACGTTTGGCCAAGCTTCTGAAGATATTGATGTATTTAAGTGTGCTGCACGGGTGCAGAGTTATCAAATAAATTAGCAATTCAGTACATTTCTGTCCGCGTTTAGAAAAAAAAAAAGGGTTTTAAGTACATTTGGTATCAGCCGATCCTAAACATCGGGTTTCTGTATGTGTATCAGAAGTAACAAAAGTGGATTGGTGCGTCTACACTGAGCAGTGTGACTTTATGTTGCTTTCGGCATTTATGTAATTATAGATTTTATTGTGCCAATGGCTTAGATGAGTTACGTCAACAATCACTTTTGAATTGAGTTTGCAGAAAGTTACAAAAACAATGATCCGCACGGCAGGTTCATGTGACGAACTGGCAACCTGTTCAGGTTGTACCTGGAGAAAGGCAGCTAACGCCAACACACCTGGACCAGCATCAGTAGATGGGTAAAGTCGATGAACAGGTGACCGGATAACAGGACGTCCCAACAGGGCTGCAGCCTCTTCTTCTGGCGTCACAAACTAGCAGAACTCGTAGCAGCAGCAGAAGGTTAGAGTCTCCCTTCTGCACAGATGACTGTAACAACTGCGGTGAATACAGACGTCTCAGACGTGACCTTTCACCTCCTGTGACTGTTGCCCTCAGGTCATTCTTAAAAACATCATTACAGCGTCTCGCCATCGTCAGAGTGAGGGAGCACAAGACTTTAGGGTTTGACGGACCTCACGTAAATGTTCCACCAGCTGGTCAAACGTATCAAGATTTTTCACATTTCTCTAACCGAGAAGTTAAGAAAGTTGAATAATTTGGTGACGACTGAAATGACAGAGCAAGACTAGACCCTCAGAAATGTGTTTGGGTTGGCCAGTCTGCCTCTTTTCTCTTAAGACTAAATCTTAATTAGAAAAAAACCGAAGGCCTTTCCACTGGGGTTTTTGTGGAGTCCAGTAAGCTCAAAATGGCCATTAACTAGTCAAATAGTAACACTCAAAGCTAATCATTTCAGAGATTTCCTGTTTTGCTCTTTGTTTTGTTCCTTCAATTTATAATCCAGAGACGCCACTAAATACAGATCTGGGGGAAAAAAATAAAGAGACCACTTAAACTGACCAGTTTCTCTGATTTAACTCTTTATATGTTTGTGTTTGAGTAAAATGAACATTGTTCTTTTACTCTATGAACTACTGACAACATGTTTCTGAAATTCCAAGCATAAATTTTGTATTTATTCGCAGAAAATGAGAAATGGTCAAAATAGCAAAAAAGATGCAGCGTTCTCAGACCTCAAATAATGCAAAGAAAACAAGTTCATATTCGTTTAGAAACAACAACACTAATGTTTTAACTCAGGAAGAGTTCAGAAATCAGTATTTGGTGGAAAAACCAGGAGGTTTTCAATGGGATTCTGTGCAGTGGACTCTGAATTTGTTCCAGACCTGTACATATGTGGATGAATAATAACAGGTTAATGGCAAGTAAACAAACTAAGCTGAGGTCTTTATCTGATGTGTCAAATCAGATAACAGAACTTTTCAGATAAACAGATAAACTTTTCTGTTTACAGCCAACAGAAAGGTACAGAAATTTCTTTTATGTTTTAGTTTGTAACCGAGATTGTCGAGAAGGAAATAATTAATTCTAATAAGAATGAAATAATTCATTCTATATTCTTCTTCTGCCGCAACTCTTTCAGTGGAGGCTTTTTTTTTTTGGTCCTTTGTAGCGACATCTACTGTTCAAAATGAGAACTGCAGCGTGCCTGAACATGGGGGTATGATATGCAGCATTATGCATAATCTGTGTTGATGCCAGAATTAGCTAGCGGTAGACCCTGCGCCGGGGCGTTCAGCGGCAGCACAGCGGCAGCACAGCGGAGCCCCGGGATGGAGAAACATGAGATGCTGAACTCTGTTGAAATGCGGCTGAATCAAAAGGAAGACAAACCATAAAGGCAGAGCGTCCCTGCTGACGGGCTCTGTCCGTGGTACTGAAAGTTCACGCTGTACTCAGATCCAACCACCCTCTCAGTCAGTGTGTGTGTGTGTGTGTGTGTGTGTGTGTGTGTGCGCGCTTCCACCCTGGCCGTATATAAGCCTCCCTGCTTTGTGGGTTCTTTTTATTCCTATAAATCCATATGGCTTCATTCTGCCAGAGAAGAGAAAGAGAGAGAGAGAGAGAGAGAATGGAAATCAAGGACGGCCCAACCATTCACTCCGTGGGACCTGCTCCTTTGTTCAAACATCCACAATGAATCTTACAGCGACAGTCTAAACGTCTGTTTGTTGCGGCGCTGGCTTCAGGACATTCATCCGCGCTCTCTAATGACTCGAAGTCGACTTGTGATTTCTTAAAGAAACAGGATCGAATCTGAACAGAGGAGTGGTGAGCCACAGATCCGGGAGATAACGCTTCTCATTCTTCGTCCTTTTCTTTCTTCTCCCTCTGGTTTATTGTGTTCATTGGTAACACACATTCTGAGCTTCTTTCGATCTCCTCCCATGTTTTTTTTTTTTTTGTTAGTTTTTTTTTATCACATCTTGGCTGTTCATGTCATTTCTCAGCCTCTCTCTTTCCCTCTCTCCCTCTTTCTTTTTTAGACTAGAAGGAAGTGGCTGATTGGGAGATAAGTCCGGTCAAAGCCCGCGTTCGGCCGCGGCCGTTCTGCGCCTCTCCGAGTCATTATGAAGTGCGCCGACGTGTTAATTTGCACCAAACCAGTGCTATTAATGGAAACTCAATACTGGCTGCCCTTTATTAGATTCATAATGAAATATCAATACCATCTCGCCTCATCCATGGCCTCGGTAAACAGAACCCCCTACCCCCGCCGTCCCCCTCTGACTGAATGTGTCTCACTGCAGACTCATTGAGATCCAGTCGCATGCATCGGTCTTAAAATAGCAGCAGATGGTTATGAGAAGCGAACAGGCTGGAGCTTTTTGACGGATGCGTCACATTCCTCAGGTCAGGGGACGAGAAGCTGAGCCGGTAGGTGGTGCTAACGCTCGGTGGGGGGTTGGATGATGGGGGGGGTCAGTGCCATCCTGGGGGGTTATATCACCCATCTGAGAGTAGTTACAAGTTTACGGCCTTCCTATTGCACACATATGCATCCATTAACCCTGCGGTGAGTGGGAACAGGTGGGATTCAGACATGTAAAAGCACTCGGCCGGCGTGTGTTTATGCGCACCGAGCGCGCGCGCCGCGGGAGCACTCTTCTGTCCAAGCAGGAACCCTCTAATGAGAACAGCAAAAGTGCTGAACAGAAAAAAAAATAAATAAAAAATCTCCCCTTCAGATTAAAGTCCAGCACTGGCAGAAGACGCAGCTGCTTGTCTCGCAACCAAACAGGCCGACAGTCCCCGGCAAACTCAATCTGCACGAGCAAGGAGCCATCGGAGACTGGAGAAACATCTGCACCATAAAAGCCTCCATTTCTTTTCTTTTTTTTCTTTGCATGGCCCAAATTAGTCAGCTTGCTGTCCAGGAGACGGAACACAAATACTGGGAAATGGCTTCAAGTTTCCCACGTTGACTCCTCAAATTGCCGAACAGAGCAGCTGTCAGGTGAGGTGCAACGATCGGGGTGTTCTTAATACGCAAATGAAAGAGCTGCTGTGAGACGGTGTTAACCAAAATAGAAAGGCACTGAAATCTACAGTGTGCAACTTTTATATATATTAAAAAAAAGTCTTTTACGTATTTGATAAAACTGGCGCAATGTCGTGACAGTTTGTTATGAGACAGATAATCTGTGAAAAAAACAACAATTTACTCCATGTCCTTTTGCTGCACCTCTGGTCAAAATCAACCAATCAGAGCCTGGAGGAGGGTCTTAGCATTGCCAATCATGCCCATGAAAGCGTTGCTAAATGTGCTAATGGTGAAGAAACAATTTGATGGCTATGCTAACTAGCCAGAACATTTAGCCAGCTGTAAATGAGCCAGCTGCAGCATAGCTTTGCTTGATTGACAGCGCTAAGTCCCTCCTTCTGGCTCTGATTAGTTGCTTCTGACCAATCAGTGTATTTCTACAGTTAGCACTGGGAGAAGGCACAGGAGAGGAGCTCTTTTTTTAAAAAAAAAAGTAAAATAAAAGTTATATACTTTTGATTTAATGTTGATGTGAGCTGGTGAAGTGTGGCTTCGTGGCAGCAAGACGTGGACAGGTGAGTGAATTATCTCAGCGTCGTGCAGTTCTGCACAGAACCACTCGGGGAGGGAAGAAGAGTTGGAGACCAGATGAGTGAGGCTTGCTGCTGTCTGGACTCGGCTGAATTGTGATCTGGCTTGCTGGGCCCCCGCCGGTCACACTCATTGGCTTGTCACTAGTAATCTGCGTCAAACAGTCCCGGCTCCCTCCTTCCCTTCCCTCTGTCCACTCCAGTGAGTCGCTGACCCCATCGCCCCAGCGTCGCTGTGATCGCTTAAAGTAGTGTTCACAATTTAAACCCATTTAATCACATCTTAATAACCATAAAACAAGCCTGGGTGTGATTAGTCATGTTTTTCACTTTTGTTATGTCGTAGTAAGTCAGGTCTGAAGCATCCAGTAAGCTTTTTATTCAAAAACTGATTTTGACACATTCACCTAAAGAACTTCGGAAATAAAGATAGGAAACATTTATGACCCTTTGTAGAACCAACAATATTTGGTTCTTTTCTACACGGTTAGTTAATATATTGTATTGCTGAGGAGGCAAAAACAAAGGAATGAGGAATAAAGTTATTTGAACATGGATCTTACAGGGTTGGGATATTTGTCCTGCTGAAAGATTCGAGCCGTTTCCAACGGGTTTTCTTCCAAAACTGGAGTAAGGAAGATGGCTGGCGCTAACAAATATTAGCTCCATACATCTTCCCATTAAAACTTTGAGCTTCCCTGTCCCAGCTGAAGACAAGTGTCATCATGTCATCCTGTCAGTTTGTGTAGACATCTTTGCATTTTCAGTGGATAGATGAAATAGTACTCATAGAGAAAAACTTAAGAGATTGTTTACATCTGATCCGGCTTTAAACTCCCCCATAACTAGTCTGGAAGTTGCTTTTGTTGGATTTCATTTAGGGGTACCAGAGTAGTGAGAGTTAATAAACATGCACACATAAATCTCTAATGAAAAATAAACAAACAAAAAAAAACATGCATCACTTTCCTTCTAAGCAGTAAAAAATAAAGAAAGAACTGCATATTCAGAGAAGTGTGTCTGTCCCGTTGTCATCCCTGCATGGAGACGTCCGCCATACTGGGTTAAGGACAAAAGCAATGATGGCTTGAATAAAACTTGCAGCGTGGAGGCGCGCTGTGTGCAGCGCGCTGCTCTCTGGAGGCTTCCGATCTCTTTTGTAGAGAAACTGACTCAGATACGAAGGTAAACCTGAGTCCACCTGATTAGATACGCCTCCACATCTACGCAAACGGCTCACACAGCGGATAAAAGAAGCTGTGATTCACCGTTCTAAAAAAAAGAAAAAAAGAAAGAAACAATACAGAGCGAGAAGGTTTAATTGACTGTTCACCTGTGCATTACGACACAATGCACAGGCCAGGATTAAGATCCAGTTTTGAACAGACTGTTGCTAACAACAACAGATGTAAATAGCCGAAGCGAGTGTGCAAATAAACACTTGTATTGCAGCGGGTCATGCCTCCTCACATAAACCAGACACAAAGGAGACAATCCTTTGTTGAAACCGTCACAGAAAAACAGGAAGGTGAACAATTGAGTTCGGAGAATAATTAAGGATTTCTAATGAAGCTGAAGAGTCTGATAATACACAGAAAGATGGTAAAAACTAAATCATTACAGTAATACAAACAGGCTCCTGGGATTATGGTGTTGTCTAATGTAAAAAAAGACGCATCTATTTTTACACTAGAGAAAGTTTGTGTTCACTTAAAATGACATTAGCCCTTTTGCTAAAACGTTAGCACAAACCGGGGCCATAGTTACGTTCACTGTTTTCACTTTGACCAGATAGCTGGTCATTAAGTCAGTACTTACAGGCAATATTTTATGCCGTTGTATATTAATGTTATCCTAATTTCTTAATTGCTAGACTTTTTTTTTTTTTTTAAATCTTTTTAATTCAGAATTAAGCACAAGACACACTTAGTTTGAACTAAAATATTACTAGCTAACAAAAGATGATGGAGCTCTATACTAATGTGTTAATCGTTTTACTTGATATTAGAAACCGGTTTGGCTGCAAAATGTAACACTAGCCAGTAAGATGCTAAGAAGCTAGCATAAGTTAGCGCTAGTTTAGGGAGCGTCTCGGTCCATCAGTTTGCAGCTAACGGTGTTTTTAGGTGGTACGAGGAGGTTGCTTCTGTTTTTATAATGCCATTAGAAAATGACCTCATCGTTATTTTATGCATTTGTTCACCAGATAAACCAGACAGACTCAAAGTGGATACAAAGTTATCGCAAAGTCTGTCGAGATCAAAACATCTGTTTCCTCAAAGCTTTGAGGAACGTACATATACATTAACAAAATTATTTGCAATCTCTTAAAGTAGTTTTGGATTTTTTTAAAGTCTTTTTTAACAGGTTTAGTTCTTTTTTCCCCCCCACAAGTTCCAAGTTCTTTAAAAGCACTTAAATATAATCCATCCAGGCATAAAATGGCACCAGCTAAACACATATTAGCATATTCTTACCAACAGACTGCAGTTACTTGTAGCCGGAAGAAATATTAAAGATACCTCAGCGTGAGAGGCATGAATGAGATTCATTTTAATCCTAACAAGTTATTTCCTAAATAAGAAAGCCTCCACAAAACCAATCGAGACAGTGGTTGAAATTCCTGACTGTTATTGCTAACCTCATTTTAGCTTGTTTTGTTTTTGGTTAGCCCTCTGTTAGCACAGCTCAATGCTAACAGCAGAGATGTTAACAAGTCGTTTGGCTTTTTTCTTCTCTCTCAAATCCATGTCAAGATTTAAATATGCTCATCGTTAAAACAAATTCTGTTTGTAAGGACATATGACAACTCTACTGATTTTGGAATATGAGATGCACAACGGCCCGGTTGTTAGCATTGTTACCAAGATGTCACTTTTTGTTGCAGATTTTATGTTTGATTTTAAAAATTTTTGAAAAAGCTCATTGTGGGATTGTTTTACCACAACAGAACAAGAGTTTATGCACATCATAACCACCAAATTTCCAACTTGTATTGTAAAGCAGTACATTTCAGAGCATTACGATGAAACAAAGTGGTGCTCAAAAAGCAAGATATTTTAGCGAGAGCACTGGCATCGATTTATTTAACAGAGGAGCATAAATTAAGCAGCTTAGTTTCTTCTGAAGGCGATCCGCGGCACAGCTCAATGCTAACTCGGCGCACACGGCGCGCATAATAAAGTGGATATTGAGTGGATATTTTCTTGATTAAACGCTCGCTTACAAGCAGTCAACATCCACCTACATGCATCAATACTTTTCATTCAGCAACCAGCTCGTAATCCTCTGATGATTTTTGCCGCCTGGCCTCTGGAGCTCCGGCTAAACAAGGCGAATTACCATAACTCAGCATCTCGGAGACAATACAGCCCTGGGCCCATTTAGGATGCAGGTTCTGTTGCCTGTATCCCCTGGTTAGGCTCGGCACATCCTAGTGGAGCCAGGCTGTGGGCCGCTCTTGTGCTTGAGGCCGCTCAGAAGATGTCCTAATCGTCGGTGAGGTGGTCCAGTGTGGAGCTGGCATCAGTCCTGGGGGGACAGCTTGGTGCACCACGATCCCCTCCCCATTCCCCACCTCACCTACAACCACCAGACAGTTCCAAGCCAGGGCTCATGAGAGATTGAGACAGCCGGGGGTAATGAAAGACAACAGCCCTGCCTGCCAGGCGAACTGCTGGCATGGAAAAGGGCTGCAATGGAAGAGAGTCCCTGCCAGCTGTGGCTCTTTGACATGTTGGACTCTGCTACCTGCTGCATCAGAGTTGTACTTCATTTGAAGACTGTCATTCCTGTTCTAGGCTAACAAGTAAATTTGCTTTTAGTGCAGTGTTGGGGGGGAAGAAAGAAACACAAACAAAATCGACCAAATCTAAAAAGCTGATTTGATCCCCCCGCCTCAGCTTAACCCTCTCAAGCACAACAAACAGTTGGCCTAGTAGGTGTGGAAAGTTTTATCATGATAATTTGAGAAGCTGTTGTGATAATAATAAAAAGTGATAAGAACTATTTACAACTTATATTTTTTAGGTAACTCTATGGTTCTGACTGCATGGCACAGCAATTATAATACTGCTCTTGAAAAGCCCATTTGTAAGAAGCTTCTTTAGCACGAGACACTTAAAGACGTTTGATTTTATCACTAAATTGCGCACAATAACTCCATTTAATCATATTTTCAAATGTATTACTTCTCATCGATAAACCTTTATTGAAAAAATGTAAACATAAAAAAAAATTGATGTTGTAAGATGACAAAATACGAATAAATTGACTTGGTTACAGGATTTACTCTTTTACTTGTCACCCATAGCTACGCTGCCATGGTGGAACAGTTCCATCAACAAAATAAAACCTGGAAATGTAGGTATTATTAATTTAGTGCTATGCATCATAGCAAAGGCAAAATAAAACTGAATTATAAAACAGACATGTTACCATAGCAACTGACTGACAATAGTCCACTATCAGGACTCAACACAAAAAAAACATGAAAACATTTACCACACAGCGAACCGAACATTCAATCCATTACGATGCTCCGCTTTCAGACTTGATGTTTATTTTGCGATTATTGATAAGTGATCGTCTGATCACAGCGGTGGCTGATTAGCTAATTTAAACACCTGCTTTCCTGATGGTCTGTCAGAGAGTCTGTGTGCGGGTCGACTTTTTTTTGTTTTTCAACTTAACCAAAAACATCAAATTCCACAGCACATCTACATCCTAGGATCGTCAAAGTCAAGCTAGCACAGCTGACCTACTTCCCTCTGCCTCGCTATTTTTTTAAGTCAACTTTTTTCTGACCTGTGAAATGTGACACTCTATGTCCGTGTTATCCAGTTGTTGCAGTGTTGACAATTTTTCTTTTACATATCACAAGTGTATTCAAGATTCAGTGAGTCATGTTGACAGACTAACAGCTAAAACCAAAGGTAGTCATCATCAGCAAGGAGTTTTCCGACATCTATTGGGATCTCTGACCTATACTCTGCATTTTATTTTTTTCATTTTTAATTTCAGGAATTAATCGACATGTGTTGTTTGGTTAGCTTGTTCCCCCTGAGGTGTGAAGGATGTGATGTGCAGAGCAAGGAAGAATAATTGGTATATTTCAAAGTCAGAGGTAAGTGACACCAATCTTACCCTTCATCTACCCCCTGATTTCCTCCTCAACGCGCGAGAACCTGCTTCTCCTCTTAGTTAGCCCATGAATATGCTAATTAGACGCCAGCGTGGTGCTGCAGGATTAGCAGGAGTGTGACAGGATACAGAATATAAATATATGTACTACACAGGCGTTAACCATGTGTTCCCTGTCAACGCAGTGAGTGGGGAATGTTCATGTCTTTGCATGACACACGCTACTTTAGCTGCTCAGAGACCTCTTCCTCCTCCCCCCCCGCCCGCCCCGCCTCCGGCTCGGATGCACTTAAAGAGCACGTGAGCGCGGAGCGTTCGCTCATGTCGACGACCTTCACAGCAGGTGGATGAACTCCCAGGTGTGTCCCAGTTTTAGAGTGAGGATCACAGGCAGGTGGGTACGGCACCGGGGCTCGATGTGTCCAGATTAATGAGCTTTTTCCTCGCTCACATCAGCTTTGCTTGGGCTTCAGCCTGAGCCAGGCTGGAAACAGGGACAAAGCTCTGGCAGGCGCTCACTAGATTCATTTATATTGTCACACAAATGTGCCATTCTGTAAAGCCGTGCCAGCTCCGTATAAAAATTTAGATAGGGGAGAGGGATTGATGTATTGTTTATCTTGTTATAAAACCGACTTTTTTTTTTTCCCCTGGAGATATTAATAATGATTTCCTCAGCAACAACAGCAACAAACCTGGCCAGGTTTTAACACGAAGAGATACAAACGGGAGTTTTTAGAAAATAAACATTACGATACTCGCTCCGGGCTGCGTTTACGTTTCCACTAAAATCAGCCAAGTAAGTTACAAGGACGGGGCAATCCCAGTTCTGGACAGCACATGAATTTAACACCCTCCAGGTTTGATTCCCACGACCTAAAGCCACAGAAAATCCACCCGGGTTCTTCCACGGAGTGTGGAAAAAGAGAGAACGAGAGAGAGAGAGAGAGAGAGAGAGAGAGAGAGGAAGCGAGGACGAACAGGCAGCCGGACCCGGCTTTGGGATAAACAAAAGTTGACCTCTGTGACCTCCCTCATTAGCAGCCCACGGTGGAAGAGGGAGCAGGGACGACGAGCGCGGCGATGTCGGCGGCGGCGTGTGGGTTGGTGAGCGACTACAGAAAGCAGCACATAAGTCGCGGATGAGACAAAGAAGAACAATAAAACGAACCCTCTCGCGACCCCGCAAGCAGAGAGGTGCTGGATTTACGTGGCCATTATCTCGGCTCCCTCCGCTCCGCACCGAGACCAGCGTTAAATATTCCTCAGCTCATTTTTGTTTGGAGATAAGAACTCAATAAAATATCCGCTGTTAATGAAGGGGATGCCTTTAATGGCTTTATTTGTTTTCCTTATCGATAGTTTTCAGCTAAACTTAAATGCAGGAGTTAAATAAATCTTTAAAAAAAAGGAACTCTAGGCTCATTATATATATGTCATAGCATCACATTTTACCAGTACAAAAACTGTGGGAAGTAATAGTTTCTGTGAACTTTTGGAAAAGTTTGATGTTTTGGCCGGTGAAGCAACAAACTAATTAGAACAGAAAAAAAAAACAAAAAAAACCCCCACAACACCACAGCGATCACTGACCTCCCTGTCCAGTCCGGCGGCCACGGTAACGATGTCTCCCGTTTCGCTGTTGATGGTAAACATGTTGGGGATGGGACTGTGGGGGGTCTGCGAGAGGATCCGGTAGCGCACCATGCCGTTGGCCGTGGTGGAGTCGTCCGAATCCGTGGCCGTCACTTGCATCACAGACGAGCCTGTGGAAAAAAGAGAGAAGGGCCAGAGTGAGACACAGGAGGAGACGGGTAATGGACCGCAGTCCCTTACAGATGCACTTCTGTGGACTTTATTTGTAATAGACCGACATAAAGTAGCGCACAATTGTTAAACCTAATTAAAAGCACAAAGAGAAAATTAGAGTTGTAAAACGGTGGGCAGGGTTTGTGTTCAACCAGCTGAATTAATACTTTGTAGAAGCACTTCCTGTTGTGTGCCACTATCAGCTTTACACAAGTAGATTTTTTTTGTCTATTCATTTATGTAAAATAGTTCAAGCTTAATGAACTCATGAAGCTGTTTTTCTTTAGAAATCGCTTTCTTCCAGTAGGTGTGTCACCCTGCTTTATTGTTTGTTTTTAATATACACGCCCTATTCGCGTTTCCGCCGCCATGACAATGGCTCCTTCGCTGATCTCAAAGGGTCTTCCTGGTTAGATAAAGGTGCAAACAAATCAGAGTTGATGTCGAGCTGGAAGGTGACCGCCTGCCTCAGTCTTTGTTTCGTTGGCAGCAAGTCTGACCAGCTTCTCTGTTCCGTCTGCAGACCCGCATCGGTAAAAGTCACTTCTACTTTGGTATTACTCGATGTCAGTGCTGCGTTTGACACATAGTTTTACGATATTTATAGGCTGGAAAAAGGGTTGAGGTTTTTATGTACTCAGTTACATTGTCATTAGTAAATTTTACCTCCGGGCGCAGAACAATTAATTGTGGGGTTCCTCAAGGGTCCAGTCTCGGGCCACTTTTGTTTGACGTCTTTTTCAGTGTTCAACTTTGTATTGCTCACACACACAAAAAACAAACAAACCCTGAAATCCTGTGGAGGTAACAGGACAAAATGTAATGTCTGAAGATGGAGTTAGGTCTGTCAAAAAGTTGCCCAAAATCAAAATAGGCGGTATCGCTCTTCACCCCGACCGCATCACGCTTGCCAGATAAAAGCTGCAATTAGAAAAAATTAACAATGTTCCTCTCACTCCACTCACTTCAAATTAAATAAAACACGGCGCACGACGGCTTTTCAGGCTCATTATTATTATTATTATTATTATTATTATTAATGAATTTGTCGAAAATATCAAAAGGCGACTGTGAGGTGACTCATTTTGAGCGGCTTGAAACGAGTCCATCAGAGTTCCCAAATTGCTGTGACATTTTCCGTTCTGGATAGCGACTTTCTAAGAGAGACGGAGCTTGTTCCAGAACAGAGCACAAACACAAAGCCTATTAAATAAGCTCCTATTTGAAGCTGCGCTTATTTGTCCTCTGTACATTTCAAGCGAGGAGCGCAAAGTTTCCACCTCTGCAGAGGCCATTTAGAAATGAGCAGCACTGGGTCTTCCAGCGTTTCCCCCATCCATTATTTCAGCCCTCGGCAGCACTGTGGCTGCTGTTAATGCTTTGACACTCTCTCCCCATTTGTCTTAGAATCACAGATAAACTCTGTCATTTAAGGCAGGCGGCAAAGAGGCAGCGAGACAGAGAGAATGTTTGCCACCATTTCTGTGTGTGTGTGTGTGTGCCGACTGGATCTATGTACATCTAAATGCACCTCCAGACACATCTAAGCATCTGCATGCATGCGTGTGCTTGTTTGTGTCATCCCAGTATGTAGCAGGGTGAAGTGGGGGGTGGGGCAGGGGGACGAGGAGGGGCCTGAATCCCAGAGCAGAATTATTGATTTGCACGAGTTTGTCAGCTGGGCTCGCAAATGCAACCAGGCAATTAGGAGCACTTTGTGCTGGAAAGAGGAGAGATCACCTCGACTCTCTCACAGGGTTCTGTGAAAATGTCACTTTCCATCAGGCGGCCATTTACAGGCTGCTGCTGCTGCTGCTGAGAGGGAAAGGAGTGTCAGTTCGCAGAAGGAGGAGAGGGAGGTGGAGAGGCAGATTAAATACAAAAGGAAGGCCGGAAAGTAAAAAGAAATTGTAAAAAACAACACACACACACACACACAAAAACACTTTTAGCTTTAGAAATATTCAGAATTACAACCTACGCTGGATGTTTACTGAGATTTTATGTTACAGACCTAGAAAAAGGTGCACAAATGTGAAAAGGGAGGAAAATGATACCATGTTTTACTTCATGAGTGAATATGTATTTATTCAAATGTATGTAATTTGACTCCATCCATCTTCTCATCAACTTTAACCCACTTCTCTGTCTCTGCTGAAGATGCCCATAGCACGATGCTATCACCGCTATGAACACATCTCTAACAATGATGCGTTCACAGGCTGTTGTGCATTATTGCAGTGTTTTGCAAACAGGCCAAAAGAGTCTCCTCATCTGACTAAAGCATCTTCTTTTACTGCAAACTACAAACAAAGTTACTTTTGGCTTTCTTTCAACAACAGCTTTCGACTTGCTTTCACAACAACGACAGCTGTGTTGTGGACCGGAGCGTTCCAACGGCGTTGGCATGGGCCTCTCGAACGCTTCTCTGATTAATGCGTTCCCTTAGGTAGATAAAGCCTAATGCATAATTAGGTGGCTTCTGAATGTAACTCCATATTTACAGTTTCAGAACACGAGGTCTGGTTACAAATATAAGTTGCACTTTTAAGGTTGGCATTAACAGATTTTCACTGTTAAAATGACGACATGTTCCCGTAAATTCTGCCAAATAGTTTAAATGTTTGCAGCTGCACCTAAAAAAAATGGAAAAAAGTCTAATGGCTGTTACTACTTTCGCAATGTTTTAAAGGAGAAGGAAGAAAGTTGTACATTATTCGTTAATGAACTCATTTACTCTTCATGCAAGGCACGTGTGTCAAACTCGAGGCCCGTGGGCCACCTCTGGCCCGCTGTAAAGTCTGATGTGGCCCAGAAGGACATATACATAGAACCTTGAAAGTAAGTGGTGTATGCTTTAAAAACATTTTATTAATCACAGTTTTCAACGGAAGATGATTAGGACCACCGGAAAAAAATTAATTCTGAATCTCTTTCTTACAGTTTAGACTTTTTTTCATCAGAATTTTGAATTATATATTTTGTTTTGAGGATTTACCAGAATTATTCTCACTTTAATCTTCTGAGATCAAAAGTAAGAATTCTGAGAAAAGCAGTGAAAATTCTGGGAAAAAAGTCCAAATTGTGACTATTTTTCAAATAGCCAAATTAATTTTTTTTCCAGTGCCCACAATCTTTTCCCGTAGTTTTATATCTACTCTGCCAAATTTCATCAACGTGAAATGATGTTCAGTATTATTTAAGTTTAAGAAGAAGTACTCATCGAGTGCAGAGGCGACTATTTATTCACGTTTCAGAGGTTTGTTAATGGATCGTATCAACACATTTCACCACAACCGGCACTTCGAGGATATTCACAATCTTGATCTGAACCAAAAGAGTTTGACACCCCCTGAAGTAAGGCATACAAAAATCAGCTGAAACCTTTGGGGCAGATTAAGTTGGCTGCGTCACATGAATAGCAATCAAAGTCAATCACCAAAAAAAATAAAAAATCACACCTGGAACACACAAGTCCTGTCTCACTCCACGACCTTTCAAATCACCCGGCGGGGCAGATGCAGAGCAGCCGCCGGAGTCATCACAGACTCGGTGGCTCCCTGTGGGTCTGAGCGCTTAGCTGGGGTCTCACTTACTGTAATTGGGTTTCGGTGGCACCATCATTCCCTGCGACAGCCCGTACGGACAGGATAATTGTAGCCTCAAATTCTATTTCAAACTTCATTAAGTTTCAAAGCAGGATTTGTCACTTTGACCAGCAAGCAGGAAAAGGAGGTCCAAGAGGAAGACTGAGGAAAGGAAAAACAATTACAGAACACGGGGCTGTGTCGATATATAATGAACCTCTTCCAGTCCTGTAGGTTAGCATGGGGATGTGTGAACATGTGTGTGTGTGTGTGTGAGTGGGCGGGATGAGGTGCACCACATGTTGGTGCCGCTGCCCTCCGTTTCCACAAAGAGGATGCTGGGATGCGATAATAGGCCGCTCTCAGGTCCACGAGAGGCGAACGCCGTGCATATAGGGGTAAACTGAGCCTGCTTAATTCCAATTCAATTTGAGCACTAATTCCAAATCCTAATTGCTTTTCCACCAAAACTGCTCGACCAGAAAATTTGTCGCCGTTTGTACATTGTTGGCCGTTTTGCACACGCGACTTTTGATCACCGGCGAAGTCTCGCCGCTGTCGAAATTCTAATCAGTCTGAGTCAACATCTGCCCCCAAATTACGAAGACATAGAAGAAAGTGGATATAAATAGAAAGAACGAAAGAAATGGGACCAGTTGTAAGACAAAAAAAAAGAAAAAATAAATCAGTGGAGGAAATTGCATAGAGGGGGAAAGAAAGTGAAGAAAGGTCATAGTATGGAGAGGGTTTATAAGGACCATTAAAAGGAGAAGTGCAAGAGGAAGTCAGGGAGTGAGAGGGCATGGGAACGAGAGTATGAGTGGATAATGCTTCTCATCAGTGGAGAGAAGATAAAAGGTTTCTCTCGGAGCAAAAAGAATGACCGTGTTCCAAGGAATAGGAAGGAAACGAGGTAAAGGTTGAGAGGTAAGAAAAGGCAGAAGGAACGGCTAAAACCCGAAACATCCCGGTGAAAGTGATAAGGAGGACATCGCTTTTCCACACCTGAGCGCCTGATGAGTTCCTCTACAACAAGGCAGAGGTCAGACTGGTGCAAATCATCTTTTTGGGATTTTATTATTATTTTTTTTACTTCTTTTCAAAGCATAGCTCTCAAAAGGAACATGTTGAGTTCTGTTCTGGCCCAAAAAATGGGCGGCTGAATAACAGGCAGGAACGCACTCGCCGACCGATTCATCACATTCAGCTATTCAGGTGTAACAAAACTAGCAAACCGGTCAATGAAATGGCAGCAGCTCATCACATTTAGCTATCTATATGTGGCAAAAAGACTGCACTCAACATTATAATGGGGAAAAAAATGAGAATTTAAGTGGCTGTGAACATAAACGTTGGTCTTCCAGAACCTGATGATCTATAGGAATTTTAGCACACGGCCACATCAAAGGTTAGAGAATTTATAGTGTCTGGAGTCTATCAGAAAAAGAGAAAAATATCCAGTGAGCTTCGGTTGACAAGCACTTGTTGATTTCTAGGAATCAGAAAAGGCAACAGCAGCTGAAAGAACCACTGGTTACAACCCAGGTATGCAGAACTCCCCCGAACTCTGAATGTTTGACATGTTGGATCTTGAAGCCAACGAGCTACAAAACCAGACACACATCCCGTCATCTGTTGCTTTGTTTACGCTGATCGATACAGCATGGGTCGGAACGCTAGTTCACGGTACCGGGAAGGCAGTACTGAACCCAAATCCCTAAGGTGACACACTAGAAGCTACATTCAGCTTCTATGAACCACAAATCTGGAACAAACTCCCAGAAAACTACAAAATAGCCAAAACACTGAGCATACCGTAGCACTGTCCTATGGACCAACAACTGAGTGGTACCCAGAAATCAGTTATATGGGCCATTTTTACAATGGAAGCTGACAAAACAATGTACTAACCCTAACCAGCGATACTGCAGTGACATTGAGGCTTGGGACAGGAAACTGAGGCTAAAGTATGCACAGGCCAACCAACAGTAGGCAAAACTGGAAACTTTTTTCTTGCCTATTTAGAGAGCTCTGTAAATCATAATGTGATGTAAACACAACGAAAAGCATGAATCCATCATACACTATCAATATTTCTGGCCTGTTAGCTAGCAAAAGTATATTAGCAGCAAATCACACGACTCAAATGTTTGCCCGACAGATAGATAGAAACCTATGCAACACATCATATAACACCGTATTCTGGAATAAGTGCTCACATTTTAGTTTACAATGTTTTACCTGATTTAACCTTTGTTTATTTTGAGTTACCTCAGTGGCGGCAGCTCCAGTCCTTCAGGTGGAGAAACGATGGAGCCTCTGGAGGCCGCAAATTGGTTTATACCACAACTCAGCATTAAGAGGGCGGATGGGAGTCCCTTATGTTAGCCTCAGGTAGGTTTTTGTGTGTTTTCCCCTTTGTATCTTCTATCTGGCCTGTTCAGCCAGTATTTAACTTTCCCCTTTTTCTCATTTAGAGAGGTCTGTTTGTTTGAGTTAGTCTGAGTTGATTCCTGTTACTTTGGCCTCTTTTATGGGCCCAACTTTGTCATTTTTCATTATTTACCCAAGTTTCTGTTTGGGTTAAGTAAAAAAACAATTATTTTTGAATTTAAACCTGTGCCTGACTCTCCTTTTACTGCTCGCTCCATCACAACATATTTAAGGCAAACCTACATTTCGTTTTATGAATTTAAGACTTTGTAAGGCTCAAATTAGAGATGCATGCAATTAAGACTTTTTAAGGATGCACAGACAGCAGGACGAGGTCTGCTTTCAAATTTCAAAATCTGTGTTTCCAAAGGCGTGGCACCACATCTTGTGCAATCTTCACCAAACAGAATATTTCATGGTGTATCCTCATCATACTAACATTTAATACAAGTATGTTTTCTTGTGCTTCTGCTCATTAACCGAGCATCTGCTCTAACTCAAGTCCTCTGCCACTGCCAAAGCCTCCCCTGCTGTTTCCGTTTACTTTCATCAACCCAAGTCGGCCCATAAATCCATTGAAATCAAAGTCAATGGCAAATCTATCACTCCCGGATCATTAAACGACAATGATTTGGGGTTTTATTTTAAAAAAATAAAATAAAATAGTTATACAGCAAAGTGAGGTCTGGTAGGGGAAAAGACGTGTGACGATCTGGAATGACTTCTTCTCAAACTTCCCTGAAGTTAGAATTATGATAAAATACACATCAACATTTCTGTCTGCAGGTCTGTCTGGGTTAAAAAAACAAAAAAACATGTTATGGGTAACTGCAGGCAGAAGAGGCTCGCAGATGCGCGTATACTGCCTGAATCTCAATGAGGCGCTGTCAGGGTGGATGAACCGGCTCCTGACAGGAGGCTGGTTCAAAACTGGGAGGGGGGGAAAGAAAAACAGTCGACATTATACCCAGAATCTGTTAAAGGCTCAGGGGCATCAGACTATTTACAGCTAGCTGCCATCCCCACTGGCAGGGAATGTGGTCAGAGAAAAAGCCAGACGTACAATATAAAATTAACCTGGACAATTCCACAATATTTTGGCAGCAGCATGAAAAGAATATTGCCACAGAATAGGTCTCCAATTAGACAAAAACATATATATATAAATTTTTTTGCTTTACCAAGTGGAGTAGAACATATGGGTTTTTGACAGGTTGTCAATACAAAATAACAGGACAGACCAGATGAAGGGGCTACTTAGTAAAAGTAAATTTAATTATGGCAAGAGGAATAAAATAAACACACACACACAAACAAAACCCCCATCATTTATACTCTGGCAAATATGCAATAAAAATTCATCCAACCCTGATGAGATCTTTTGAGAGGCACGAGAGCAGAGACGAGAGCTCTCGTCCTTTCAGCAGCTATTATTACGCTTCCTGAGCGATCCGGCAGCAAGTGGACACCTCTAAATGTATCTGCTCACACGAGCTGCTGAAACGCGTCGCCAAGACGAGTCCTGAGTGACCACTTCTCATTGCGTCTCAGCGACCTGTTCAGCGTGCAAATAAACACGGAGCCCATCTCACGCAGTCGACCGGTCGACAACAAACACGCCGTCTGTCACACGATCAATGTTCTGCATCGGTTTTAGAATTTCGTTAAGAACTAAACCATCAGGCAAATGATGTAAATCTCTACGACAGGTTGCAGATTTGTGATTTTTTTGTTTGTGTTGAACAACATGTATTCTCTGAATGCGCGGTAACGAAGGGAAATACGTGGATTGTCAGGTCTCGTTACCTCTTCAATGCATGTTGTGTGTTCCTTCTGATGTTATCGTATTCTGAATAGTGCATGCTGAATTGGGATCAAGGCTGTGGAATCCAGTGTTTCCTGCTGTGTCACCTGGACAAGATGGCCAAAAACCGTATCACGATATAAGGGATTCATATCAGTTGATACTGAAAATTATTTATCAGTTTTTGGTTTTAAATATCTGAAATACTGCCAAACTGGAGGCATAGTCCTTCCTGTTTTATCCACAGTTTTCACTCCATGCTGGTTTTGTTTTTTTATTTTTAAGCAGTTACAACGAAAACTGGAAAAAGTCGCTCAATGGTTTGTTGCTACGCAACAAAAGAGTGAGTTCAATGATGCTAACCACCTTGGTAAGCTAGCCGTGAGAGGTTGAGCGGCTGAAGTCTTTCCTCCTCCTACATCCCCCAGAATGCCGCGCAGCTCTGGATCAGTAAAATTATTGAATATTCTGACCTATTTTTTATTAATACTGATCACGTGTCTATCAAGAGGAATATTGTTAATTTATTGCTCAGCCCTACAACATGGTATAGTGATGCTTCTTATTATGTCGCCATGTTTCATTTATGTGTTTTTGTTTTTCCATATATAAAGATCAATTTACCGTCTGGGAATTAAATTTTGAGGCTCCGAGAGTCTTGAAGAAGTCAGATAATTACTCTGAAAAAATCAGAAAATTACTAACAGGGAGCATGTGCAGCAGGATCAGTTTGTGAACCCAAAAAATCAAAATAAAAAAAATGAAAGCAATATGTCATTCCCATTTCTGTGTAAAAAAAAACAAAAAACCATAACCTTGTCTGATTTGTTAAGAAATTCAAAGGAGAACTTTATAGGTAGATGCCGTTTTTAGCTCCGATGCTTTTGATTACTGTATTTTCCTGACTATAAGTCGCAGTTTTTTTTCATAGTTTGGCCGGGGGTGCGACTTATACTCCGGAACAACTTATGTGTGAAATTATTAACACATTATTATATCATATCACATGTTATTTTCACACTAAACCGCAAGAGGGCGCTCTAGGCCTGTGCTCTTCTACCTCCGGAGTTAGCGGAGTTGTTTACAAGCGACATCAAGGATGAAGATTTCATTGCGTTTAGTGATTTGGACATGGATGGTTTGGTAAACTTGTTAGCATGTTATTTATGCTATAGTTATCTGAATAACTCTTAATATGTTATGTT
>CAEFZX010021459.1:0-32311 GCA_903066825.1 Alfaro cultratus
AAACCATTTCAGGTGACTGACTACCTCTTGAAGCTCATCAAGAGGATGCAGAGTGTGTGCAAAGTAGTAATCACAGCTAAAGGTTGCTACTTTGAAGGAATATAAGGCATATTTTCAGTTGTTTTACACTTTTTTGTTTAGTACATATTTACATACTTAGTACATATTTCCACATGTGTTAATTCATAGTTTTGATGCCTTCAGTGTGAATCTACAATGTCAATGGTCATGAAAATAAAGGAAACTCATTGAATGAGAAGGTGTGTCCAAACCTTTGGTCTGTACTGTATGTATATATATATGTATATTTTTGCTAACTCCCTTTTGACAAAAAATGACCTAGGCCTTTATTTTAGGAAGGTGAAGATATAAAGCCAAAATGCAACACAGTGGAGTTCGTTGATTTTATTTTATTTTTAAAAAAGGGTGTGAATACTTTTGCAACTAATTGAACAGCCAGCTGAATTACCCTTTGGCTCCATACTCATCAAATAAAAATGATCTGGCATGACTGAGCGTCTGTTCCCTTTTCAACAAACTTTTGAGATTGGCAGGTGAAACACTGCCTGTTGTTGACCTTTTACCTAGAACCTAAGAGGCAAGACCCCCGCCCCCATTCAACTCAACACTCATCTTGGTTCGCAATTAGGCTTCATATTAGTCAGTGTACTTTTTAATGCACTGTCTACTTCTGTCTGCTACCTTTTCTTCCAGATCACTTTTTTTTTGTGCAAGTTCAAAGGCATGATGTAATTTGGGGATTCATAGCCCATTAAAGCTAAAAGTGGAGCTTAGTCATCAACTTTCGTCTCCTTCTCCAGTAAACTAATGACATTTAACGTTGATGGGACCATATGGTGGCTCGTGCAGGCCTCCCAGACGCCTGTGCAGGCCCCTTGTGACGCTGATCAAACACCCTCAGCTCCTTTGAACGTGTGTGTGTGACTTTCCTCTCCTGCAAGCGACACAAAGAGTGTCGCACTTCCATTAAATATCTATCTAATAACAGACGGAGCATGCAGTGCATGATGGGGTGTGTGTGTGTGTTGGCCCAAAGCTTCACCACCCGTGAGTTTCAGCTTATTTCTCCCAGTGGGTTTCCACCAGCAAAAGTTTGAATCTGATTTGCAGTGGGCCTGTGCAGGTCCTACTGGGACCTGGTGCCTGGCACACGCTCAACGCTAGTGTGAGTCCACGCATACTTGTGAGTGTGTGTGTGTGTGTTTTCTCCCCAATATCCTGTTTGTGGAGTGAAGAAAATCTGTTTTCATAGGCGAATGGGAAGGAAAAGGAGGAAGGAAAGTGGGGGGCAAAGAAAAGGAAAGGGGAAAAAAACCTAAACAAATTCTTCATTTCAGCCTAAATTGGATTAAAGTGGGACTCACACAGCTTAAATAATGCTGAGAGAAGAATGACTCCAAATTAGGTGGAAAATAATGTAGTAAAGCTGATTTTTACAGATCTGCTTTATTTGAATACCTTTTATTGTGAGCCTACAACTCATGAACACAAATAGAAGGGGAAAATGACCTACTTCTTAGTTAGTTTTATAAATCGGGTGTAACTTTGTTACATATTTGTGAAGGTGAAGATGTGGGTGGCATATAAAGCAGGGATTTGCTGCATGCAGCCTTTTCTGCACACAGACGCATGTCAGGCAGATAGAGCATGCAGATAATGTATTGTTCTACTTTCTCTCCTTCTTGAGTACTGTGAATCCCTAAAGGAGGGATGCAGCTCATGGCAAACATCCCTGTACCCCCTTCTGATTACTTTAGCAGATAGAAGTGGGAGAACATGGAGAACAAGACACAGTGTATCAGAGGTGGATGAAATATGGAGGTCAAGAAGATTAAACTGTGAACGAATGTGAGCTGAAGAAGGAATTTTGATTAGAAGAAGATGGATTGAATTGTTGAAAGTTTACCAGGATACTCGTTGCCGTCCAGATCTTGGCCTCCTCTCAGAGTGAAGCCATACCCTGGCAGACTGCTGCTGGGCGTCCTGGTGGCTTGCAGCTCCTGGCTCAGGGTCAGGCCTTGTGTGGATACGTCTCTATTACCGTTAAAGATCAACACTCTGCCTCCGCGGTCCTCGCCTCCAAACGGACAGCCCACTGCCACGTCTGAGGGATGACACACACGCACGTATGTTTTTAACATCAACGGATGTTAAGAGCTCCTCTGAGACAAGACAAAAACATTCAGGTTGGAGGAAAAGGGAAAAGGAAAGAAGAAAACAAAAAAGCTTGACCTTTCAAACTTTGGAATGGCTATTTAGTTACTTCACCAAATGTTTATTTGCTTTGTATATTATTAAATTCTTTGCTCTGACCTTTCATATCTGACCAGAGGCTGATTTGCTAACTGTTTATGAGCGTAACTGATAGGTGGAAATAGAAGTAATAATTTCAAAATTATTACAAACAAAAATCTGAAAATTATAGCCCCATTTATTTTCATAGATAAAAACTGAATTAAAACTATTCAGTGCAACCAAATTCCTTCTGAAGTCACCTATTATAATTACACCTAATATTACTTACAGAGTCCACCTGGGTGTAATTTAGTCTCTGTGTAAATACAGCTGTCCGGTCAAGATCTTAGAAAGTTGTTATTGAACAAAAAGGAAATGTAGCTCCAGTGGAGATGGAGAAATCATCAGCTCAGGTAGCAGAATCTGTTGACAGGAGAACTATTCGTGCCCTCCACAAAGATGGCCTTTATAGAGATTTGTGAAAAAGAAAGTTGGTGTTGAGGGATAGTCCGAAGAAAGTCCTGCTTTCAGTTTACTGCAAACCATGGCAGAGAGACAGCGAAGCAGGTGGGAAAAGATACTCTGATCAAAACTAAACTTTCTGACCTCTATGCAAACCCTGTGCATGACAGAAAACGACAATTCACCCTGAAGATACTATCCCCACAGAAAAACACGTAGGAAATCGTTTTGTAGGGTCCGTTTTCTGTGGGATCGAGGTTTGCATCGCAACAAGACATCTACATTAAAGATACAGCTGGATTTAGATTAAGCATTTATGCCTTTTAAATGGCTCAGTCAAAGTCAAGACCTACACCCAATCTCTTAAAACGAATGTACAGAAGATGCTGTCCATGTAGCCTGACTGAGCTTGAACCATTTTGGAAAGGATAATGGGCAGAAATGCCTCTAGATGTGCAAAGCTGATAGGGACACCTAATATTAAAAAGAAACAAGTCTCAGCCAGTCTGTTAAATTTCTTTGCCATAGCTGTAATAGTTGATTTCAGTATTCAATATAAGCTTCAGGGAAGGTCTGTGATATTTGTAGACAGAGAAATGTTTGATATCCAAAGGGTTGTAAGTTGATACGGCTTTAAAATGCAGCCTTTCAACTTTAAACACATTCAACAAGATTACCTCTAATGGATTCTTAAGAGGCTTCCCAAAAAATTTGAGGGATGGTTTTAGAAAGAAATTCAAATTCAACAATTAAATGTTCATCTTGAACGCTGAGTTCTAAGTTATTGTCAGTAGTGACTCTCTGGAGCCATAAACAAAATCTATTTCCCTTTGTGAAGCAGTGCCAAGCCTTTATTTCATGTTTTCTGCTGTTAGTTTCTGTGTGTTTTAGTCTTTTTTCCTTTTCACAGACAAACTGCGATCCAACCTGGTGATTTATTAATACATCTTCACCTTCAAAAACCACAGTTTTACTTTCACAGTATGGCTCAATCTGAGCTCACTATAAGCTGTAAGCTGCAGAATTCAACCTACCGTTCTCCCTGAAATCGTTAAAAAGCAATAGTGACCCAATGCCATGGAAAGCCAAGCATGCTATGTGGCACAAAGCCTACACATGTTCTACAGATGATGTTGCTTCAGTTCACTTTCTGATTCCAGAGATCTGCATACTTTTGCCTTTCCATAACACAGGCGCAGACTGATCTTATTTTCTTGTCTAGAGAATGCTGCTGCTGAAATGGATGGGCTTTTTATCTAACAAATACTGGAATTTACATTCTTGAAACGTCTATAATATGTCCATCTTGAAGATATGATGATCTTTCTGTCTTTGGCTGTAGACCTCAGTGGATTATTTTTCATTTTCGAGCTAAGGAGCATGTTTTATTTGCCTCAAACTTTATCACTTTGTTTTTTACCCATCATAGATTTGCCTATACTGGCTTGGTGGATGTTTTCTACCTGCTTTGACAACAGATAAGTTAAAGTACTTTTCTGTAATTTACTCACGGTCTTCATAAAGAAAATATAATTAAAATGTTGCCAAAATGACCGCAAAATGACCGGGCATTTGCTGTCACTGCTCCTAATTGATGGAACAACTTACCCTTCAACATTAGATCTGCCCATAGTCTTCAACACTTCAAATCACTCCTTAAAACAAATTTTTATTCTTTGGCATTTATATAAGGCCTGACATTGTAATCTTGTTGTCTTGTCTGTTTTCATTCTAGTTCAAGTTAGTTCGTTTTAATTCTGATGTGTTTTTATCTCTGGCTTTTTTAAATCGCAAAAAACAAACATTTTAGATAAAATTCAATAACTTTCTGTCCAGAATTGATTAAAAAATAAACTAGAAATATACACTGGTACACTGTCATGTACTCCACGTCCAAGAACATGGGCAACAAAATGTTTTGGCTACAGGCTATAAATGAAAGTGTTGGTACAAAGTGGATGTATGACTCAAAGAAATTTAACTGGAGTGAATTTAACTTGAACTGAGACATGCTTTAATCAGTTCTAAATGTTTAACTTTATTAACCAATAACAAAAATAATGCAGAAATATTCAACACTTCAGATAAAGCAGGTTTGATTTGAATATAAATTTGAGCCCACAATATAGGAGGCCTACATATTGAAGAAAGATAAATTATTCATCTAACCTGAACTTATAAGTCAAAGTGTAGATGATAGTATGTTCTTTAAGTCTAAAGTATTAACATCAATGTTAAATTACTGTGATGCTGTCTAAAATAAGTAAAATGAAATACTGTCCAAATGTTGATTGTTGGAAAAAAAAGCACCTGTTTCAGATAAAAAATAAAAATAAAAATTAGGATACAAGCAGATTTTGGGATATATTCTTTAACTTGTTATTGTCCATTTGTTTGCACTATCCTACATTTTAATACCCATCAGTATTGTAACTGTCCAAAATCCCTCTAGACATCCTGTTTGTCTCTGGACCCCCTCTCTCGTAGCCTAAACAACTGGTTCCCCATGAAGCAGATTGTGGGGTAGAGAGAGGATAAATGCAACCATGTGTGTATGCAAGTGTATAAATGAACCTATGTGTGTTCATGTGTTCTGAGTCTGTATGTCTATGTGAGTCATTGTGTACATAATTGAATAGCTGTACAAAAATAATAAGCTCCTTTTAAAAAAAAAAAAGTCTTCAAATAATGTGAAAGTCACTCATTGGTATTGCTCAACAGCGTCCCACACAATGCAGACAATCCAGCAGAACACCCACTGCGATCACTGAAACCAAAACTATAGGAGACTCTTACTCACAGACTGAAACAAGCTGATAAACTGTACCCAATGGTGACAGGAAAAGCTGGTGTTGTCGGATGAAAATTATAAACAAGCGGAGCCACATGGCAAATTACATTAGCTAAATTGTAAGGGCTTACCAGCTGACACTTGGGGAAAAATATCGTAAATATGACAGAGCACGGTTATGGTTCTGTTTTTGAGAGGAATTTTGGGGTTGCTGTGGGAGATGGAGGGAGATCAATGTCATTTCACAAACAATGTCTGTGATTATGTTCACATCAGAGGGCAGGTTTAATGGTGCCTTGCAAAAGTACACATGACCCTTTGAACTTTCGTCACATTTTGTCTTATTGCAAACATAAGATTCAATGTATTTTATTGTGATCTTGTGTGATAGACCAGCATAAAGTGGGAAAAAGTATACATAGTTGTCTCAAATGTTTTACAAATAAATTCAGAAAAGAGATCCATGTTTTATAGAGTCACCTTTAGTAGGATTCAAGGTAGCAAGTCTTTTGGAGTATGTCTGTGATGCACAACTTAGAGTATTAAATTTCTGGCCATTATTTCCAGAACAGCTTAAGGTCAGTTAGATTAGATGAAGTTAGTGAACTGCAATTTTACTTCAGTCTTGCTATACATTATCTGTTGGATTTAGGTCTAGACTTTGATTAGGCCATTGTAACACCGTGCCACTTCAGCTGCTTAGTATTAAATGTCCAACCAGAATGCAAACTCCTGCCACAGTCTCAACTATTGTGACTGTAAATGGTACAATTGTCTGAATTTACATATCTATTTTTTTGTTACATACTCACAAATGAGCACATATTCATACAGGAAGCTAGAGTCAAATTCACAATTAATAGATTTTCTCCCAGTATTGCCCTATACTTAACTACATCCATCATCTGTGACCAGCTTCTCCATTCTTGCTTTGGAAAAGCATCCCTTACAGCAGTGGTGTCAAACTCCAGTCCTCAAGGGCAAGGGTCCTGCAATTTTTAGATGTGCCTCTGCTGCACCACACCTGAATAGAATAATTAGGTCACTATCAAGGTTCTGGAGAACTGATGTACACAAGGAGGAGGTAATTAAGCCATTTCATTCCAGTGTTTTGTACTTGTGGCACATCTAAAAACTGCAGGACAGAGGCCCTTGAGGACTGGAGTTTGACACCTTTGCCTTACAGCATGTTGCTGCTACTTTTATGTTTCAAAGTAGGATGGTCTGTTCAGAAGAATAGTTCACTTTACATGTATTTAAAAGCGTTAAATTTTGGTCTTATCTGACTGGAGAACATTTTGCCACATGTTTTGCTGTGTCCTTCACATGACTTTTTATGTCTCTTTCAACAATGGCCATCTTTTTGGCCAGATAAAATGTTCACTTGTTAAGAAAGTTTTTCACCTGAGTTGCAGATCTCTTAAGTTGAACAGTCTCTGTGAGATGTCCAAAGCTAGAAATATTGTTTTATAACTTCACACTGCTCTTTACCTCCCAGTATTTTTATTCCTGACTTTTCTGCTGTGTCCTTTGGTTTTCATGATGCTGTTTGTTCGCTAATGTTCTCTAACAAACCTCTGATGCTGTTACAGAATATCTGGATTTATACAGAATTTAAGTTGCGGACTGACAAAATCCAGACAAACCCTGTTGAAATTGTAAGGTGGTAAAATCTGAAAATGAATACTTTTTTGAAAAATTGCTGTACACTAACACAGTAGTTTAACAATAGCAAGAAGAAAAATAAGACATCTCAGAAATCCTAAATAACCAATCTGCCAGGTTGACTCCAAAATCCTGAACTATAAAATCCTGCACATACCTGAACTGTTTCCCAGAAATCCTCGTAGTGTCGCAGACTGACAGACAGCAGATGTGATTTATGTTTGTAGCAAGGAAAAGTGTCAGTATTGATCCCTCGGTTATTGATCTGCTGGTTAATGGGATTTAAAGGAACGGTGTGCACTTTAACACATGCTGCCCATGAGTAAATTAAAAATAAATCAGTAGGACTGATGTCATACAAGGGCCAGATGTGTATCCCTTCATTCATCTTTAATGGCACAATCCACAAGTCTTAGCATTTGGGCTCCAGGCTTTGTGCGTGTCAGTCATTGTCTAATTAACGTGAGAATAAAACAAACACTTCCATGAGGAATGAACTCTGGGCTGCAGCACAAAAAAAATCCCAGATGATTCTATCTCAGGTCACATCTGGTGAGGTAAAAATAGCCCCCAATACACACAACATATGTGCCTTCAACGCAGTCGTCACACGATGAAGCAAGGTTCACACACGCAAAACCTTTCGTCGCCGTACTTCCTGATTGGCTGAAAGGATTTAAGGAGCCTGACAGGATTTCCTCAGTCAAAGAACTAACAGGCAGACAGTCACAAGATCACAGAAGAAAACCTGGTGCTCATTATAAAGACTGCCGTAAAACGTAAGCCGCACACAGAAATGTGTAGCAGCAGCACATGAAAAATATTCATAGGATTGCTTTTTAAAAAATTTCTCTAACTTTTTCATCATCAGAAAGCATATTTTCTGCATACCATTATATCCATCCTGGTTGACATCTCCCAGCGGTGCTATTGCAGTCCCAAAACGTCCAAAAGTGTAGGTACCACTGAGAACAATGGGCTCAGAGAACATGAGTGGAGCCAGCTGCAAGTACAGATACACCCTTCCCACCTCTCTGGGTTTGCTCTCCATCTCCCTCTCCATGTAGAGGGGTGCTCCAACCAGGATATCGTCCGTGCTAGGTGGACATACAATAAATGCTTTCAAGAACAGAGGCAAGGATGGAGGTGAAATTACCTTTGTTTCAAATGACAAGGGAATTTTCTGCTTACTCGTCGCCATTCAAGTCAGTGACAGCCACCGAGTAGCCAAAATAGGACGCCATCTGAAAGACAGACAAGGAAACAAATATTTAGTTTTTAACCCAAAGCCTATAATAATTCAATCTTAGGACAAGCATAACAGGTTCTTGGATCTGGGGATGTGATGATGATCCCACCTGTTCCCCTGTGAAGTTCTGGATGAAGGTGAGATTAGTGGAGTTGATCATTGCCACCTGAAACAAACAGACATAACAGGGAGAATCTGTGATGCTTGCATGGAATCAGATATTGCTGCAAAGCTAATCACTTAATGCAACCAACTGCCCACTGTGAGAAAGATGAGGAATTGCTGCAGAATCAATGATTGCAACTTTTTATAAATTGGCATTGTAAAATGTATTTGACTGCATTGTATTATATCTATACTGGGGTGTATGTGACTGAATTTAAATCTGTGTGTATAATGTTTTGAATTTATATTAGAGCTGCACAATATTAGGAAAACATATCATTTCAATACAGCAACTGACCATTTTGATGACAGTATTTATAATTAACACATATTTCCCTGAGTTTTTCTTTCTGTACCATAACAGAATGTCTCCTCCAAACTTGGTGAGTTTCAGTATCTTTACTCACTAAAAACATACATAAAGTGTGAAAAACAAGCACAGCTTGAGGCTGTCCATAGGAATATAATAGCCACCATCCATTGTATTCAAACAGGACTTTGTGGTTGTGATATTGCTGATGAAGACTGCTATTGCATTTATTGTGCAGCTCTAATTGACCTGTTGTATATTTCTGTTTATGAACTGGACCAGCTTTTTTTGTAAATGGTCAGCAAGAGATATTTGCAGTGAATTGATGTTATATAAAACAATGACATGACTCATAAAAACACCAGACTTTACCATTGTTGCCCCTCAGGATCAAACATACAAACCACAGGACAGACATTAATTCCTGAAAAGTAATAAAAAAAGCTTCTATAAAACTGAAAGTTTCTTCTCCCTGCTCTCCCTCTCTTTGTGCAATACACCCCCTCCTTACCCCCATGACTCTCTACTACCCCCATCCTAACCCCAGTTTCAGGGAAAGACAGAAAGGGGAGGCTAAGAATTCCTTCATAAGAACTAAAATAACAACCACATGGAGACAGCCAGAGGCTATGCTCACATACAGACACACACATGTGCAGGAGGACGCATGTTAACTCAATCACTGATCTCCCAGAAATGATCTAAAGAAGTGTGGACTTATGGAAATTTACGGACAGATCATCGTGTGTAAACACAAACACTGGATCAATAGCTTGAAAATGAACTTTCCTTTGGTCTCAATTGTTGGATTGGTCACAGAGGGAACCTGATCAGGCCTGACAGCCGTTCCAGAGTCAAACCTCTAACACGGCTTACCTGATCACACACAGCCGCCTCTGCTGGGACACTGAGAGAGAAATGTTTGTACTGGGCAGATTCTTCTGGCATTCTGTTTGTGGTGAGGCCTGTGGTTACACTGCAGGTTAAGGGGTTGTGAGTGTGTGTGTAGAACAGGGTTAGGAGGGTTAGGTGGGGTCAGTGCCCTCTAAATAAAGCGGAAGCTCTATGTCATTAAGGAGGATTGACACAGTTAGCCCTCGGGACATGTTCCCATAAGAAAACAAATATTGTAAACTGAAGATGCACAAACAGAACTGGAGTAGCCATTTAACACATAGTAACTCTCAGGACTACATTCATTTGGACAAACATCATTTTGGGGGAATACATTGATATAAAAATAACTATGTGACAACTTAAAGTATTTTAATGTTTTTCACAAAATATGTCCAAACTATCAGTAATTTGTGCCAAATGCAGTCAATTTTTGAGAAGTCCTTGCCATGTTTCTACTAAGTTAAATCTTCCCTTTTGCGTGCATCACAATAAATTTGGATATCATTGCACAAGTAATTTATTTCAGTAATTCAGTTTAAAAACCCCAAAAGATTCATTTGAGAGACAGTCAGTTATTTTAAGCATTTATATTTGTAACTTTGGGAATATCATGGGCAATAGATAACGAAAACCCAAAATTCAATTTCTCACTAAATAGAAATGCTACAATCTTACAGAGACTAATAAAAAAAGCATTTTTGAAAATTGAAAGTTCTCCGTTATTGTTGTTATTGTCTAGAGAGAAATAGTGAGGAAAATTGTCCGGCAGACAATTGCTGATGCCATCTACAAGAAGGTTAACTACAAGCTTTTGGCAGAGTCTTGTGTCCAAGCATAGTAATGGAAAGTTGAGTGGAAGGAAAAGGTGTGAAGGGAAAATGTACTAACGCAGGTTGAAAGGACTGTCAAGCACAGTCCGTTCAAAAGACTTCAGGAGAAGCACAAAGCATGGACTACAGCTGGTCTAGTCCTTCTGATAGGCCCCTCCTGGACAAGAAATACAAGGAAAGTTTTACCTGAACGATGAAGAAAATGACTGTACTGTTGCTCTGTGGTCCAAAGTCCTCCTTTCTGCTGAAAGTAAAGTTGCATTTCATTTGGAAATCAAGATCCCAAGCTTCGGTGGAATTGTGGAGAAGCACAGAATACAAGCCATTTGAGGTCCAAGGATAATATGGGAGTCATGTCATCTGCTGGTGTTGGTCCATTGGGTTTTTAAGTTCAAAGTCAACACAGCTCACAATGAAGACACTGATTTCAGTTTCCAGCAGGACTTGGCACACCGCTCACGGTACCAATAGAAGAGTGATGGTATCACTGTGCTTGACTGGTCAGCAAGCAGGCTTGAACTAAACCCTCACAGACAATCTGTAGGGTATTTTCCAGAAAGATCAGAAATACCATCGCCAGCAGTATAGATGAACTGAAGGCTGCCATTAAAACAACTGGGGCGTCTTTAAGATCATTCAGCTGAACCATGGGATGATCTCATCCACGCTCTGCTCCATCGATGCAGGAATTCATGGAAAGAAACAGTCTTGACCTATAGACTGCAGGGACAAACTTTCCAGTAGGTATTCATGTACTAAAACCATTTTTTCATCAGTTTTATATAATAATGGAATTTTCTAAGATACAGAATTTCATTATCTGTGAGCCATAAATGTCAAAATGAACAGAAATAAAACATTTAAATATATCACTGTGTGTAATAAATCTATAAATATGAGTTCCAATTTTAATTGTTTTGTTCTCTTTAGATAAATCTACATTATTGCTATGGAGACCATGAATGTACCATGAAATATAATAGCATTAGTTTGGTGTAAAATGACAGTTTGACATTTGTGAACTGTGAATAATCTGATTTAAATAGCATTTTACTAACTGAATTATTTGGCACAATGCTGTCCATACTTACATATCCAAAGTTTTGTGCTCCTCTTGGGACTCCAGTGATAAGCTCTGGGAAAGTAAAGACATATTTAAATTTGTGTGAAAATGATGCACAGACATGAAAACATCCTGATAAAAGGTTATCTGGGAGGCCACCACCCTCCCATCGGTCCCACAGCCAAACCCCACCGATTGGGCACTCAGACTCTTCTCTAACGGTGATTGATGAGTGCAGCACTCTGAACTTATGAGTTTGATCAGAGGGTCCCACCCAAAGAGAGCAGATAGAGCCCCAACTTCCTGCCTTGTGGGTCTGAACGCAGCAGACTCGACCGCCAGACTAATTCCCCGCTCCATCTTTGCTCTGAACTCCCAGTTACAACCAGTTCTCCAGCCTGACAGTGGTTTAAAGAACACAACCGCAAAGAGCTTTGTACCACAACACTGCGCATCAGTGAGCATGTGTTGCCTCTTTAGACTCACTTTAAGACTCCGTGACATGTGTTGTGCTTGAGGGTGTTCAGAGGCTTTGCAGGGTTGGTATGAGGGCATGCAAATGCAGAGCTGTCCCACAGAGTTTCCACTGAATGCTGATTGGTAAAGATGGCTGAGAAAATGGGGAGTAGCTGTCTTAAATTTTTGACAGACTGTGTGGGGACGCTCTTTGAAGAGAAAGCTATAAATTGTGTGAAAAATATCATGATTGTGGTGTTCTGTCTGTTGTGTCTTTAATAAAAAAGAGCTGCTTTTGTGCTGAAATTCCTTGTGCTTTTTATTTGGACTGCAGAAAAAAAAATGAAATGAACTTTAGAACTTTAAGTTGAAACCAAAATGGTTGAAAGAAGAAAAGTAAAACAGCTTGCACATTCCTATGTACAGAGCTTTGAAGAAATACTTATATCCCAGAAACTTTCTCACATTTTGTCACTTTGCAACCATAGACTTCAATGCACAGACAAATAATAATAATTCCCATAACTCGTTATGTGCAAGAAGAACTATACAATTTTCAAAGGTGTTGCAAATGAAAGACTGAAATATATCACGTTTGTATTCACTCCTCTCCACTCCGAAACCCTGAAATAAAATCCTGTCCAATAAGCCTACATAGAAGTCATCTCATTGTCTTATTTATCTAAATATAATTACAGCTATTCTGCGAATGTCCTTATGGCTTTGTTAGTGAACAAACAGCACCAACAAACTCAGTAGACAAGTTGGGGACAAGGTTGCAGTGAGGCTTAATGCAGGTTTAAGTGATGAAACAAAATCCCAAAATCTAAATATCCCACAGAAAAATGCTCTGCCAATCATCTGAAATATAAACAGTAAAGTACAACTGCAAACCTACTCTCTATTTAAACCTGACAGATTTAAAGGTAACTCTGAAGAAGCAGCAGAGATCTATAGCTCAGGTGGAAGGATCTGTTGAAACCCATCACTCTGAACAGACCATCCCTACAGTAAAATGCGGAATTGCCAGAATCATGCTGAGAAACTGCTTTACTTCAGCAGGGAGAGGAAAGCTGGTCAGAGACTACAGGAAGAAGGTTGAACAGAACACTGACGAAAACAAACCTGTAACAGGCCTTCTACCACAAAAACCTCTTAGAAGCTGCAAACGTGTAATTTCAAGATGTACGAAACTAGTAGACACGTCCCCCAAATGACTAATTGCAGGGAAAGGTTGCTTCTACATTGTATTTACTCAGGAGGGCAAAGTACAAACGTACCTCCCACTTTTTTGTTTGTAAAAAAATATTTTCACCATCTGTCTCTCTTCTTCCACTTCACAGTTGCCTACTTCACATAAAATCTAAATAAATAGCATTTAAAGTTGTGATTGCAGAGTGACAGCATAAAAAGCTTAAATGAATCTGAACACTTTTGCAAGGCTGTGTAAAACCTTTTAACATTTTAGATTCCTAAGAAGTTCAAACTCAGAATCAGATTTCAATAAAAAAAATATATTCTTTGTTCTTTTAGCAGCAAGATGCTAAACATCTACCTTAAATATTGGTACATCTGCATAACATTTTATCAACATACAAATTTTAGGTTTAAAAAAAAAACCAGTTTGCTTTCCTAGAAACAACTTCTAGGAGTTACCAACATAAAATCCATGTTTGTGTACTAGTTGGAGCCAAACAGACACAGGAAAACATGTAACTTCTTTGGAATAATGTCAGATCGGAGCCAGATAATGTTTGATTTTAAGCCAGCAGTACCAAACAACAGATTTCCCAGGCTGAAACTCCCACCTAAAAATCCATGTGTCTCTTCCTGGAGAACTTTTTTGATCGTGTCTTTGAGCACAGAAACGAGACCTCTCTTTTTTGTTGTTTTTGTGTGTGCCTGTATCTCTTTGCATCCCATATTTCATCACCTCCAGACAAAAGCCAGGATCAGCTCTTGACCTGAAAAGGTTTGTGAAGTCTGCCAGCAATCATCTTAATCAGTCAGAACGGTGGACAGGAAATCCCTTTATCAGGGGTTCCTAAAGTCTTGTCCCTCCTAGGTCAAGACCTAGATGGTTTGAGACAGCCCTTGTTACCGCTTCTGAGTCAAGACAGGATTGTCCCCTCCTTATCCATCACTGTATTAACCATTTGATTGTGTAAAATCTTCTCTCACTCATCTTCTAAATTAATGGCATTTCTGGTAGATTTTTTTTTTTTTTTTAAATCGACAAACTTTGTGACATTCACTTGTAGTCATGTGAAACTTTCTTTTGCAATAGAGTCTTCTCTTTTAACATTTCACTAAATTGAAGCTTACACAGAGAGAGGGGTATTTTAAATTTTGCACAGTCACTTTAGAACATCATGAGGTTTAAACCATCATGAGCTCATTGCTTATATTCTATTCCATTTAGCTCATCCCACATGATTTCTCCAGGATTTAGGAGGTTGGAAGAAGGTTCATTTATCCTGTCGAAGAAGACACTGAAGACTGATTTTTTGTTTATTCATAGATTTTACTTGACATTTAAAAGCATTTATGGTGCCATGGACTCAAACAAGGACCCAATGTGGACTCAAAAGTGGTCCACATTTCATTTGTTGTATTTAATAGTATGAGATACTTTCCACTTTATTTCAAGGCAAACCCACCAGGAGTGTTAGTTATCCAATTCTCAGCCTAAGTCCAGTTTACCAGAGGTTACAGCTAAAGTCCCAGAAGAATTCAACAACCCACACATGGATTATGTTTGTGAATGTAGGACAGAAAAAGCTTTTTACTGCCACAAATGTCCAACAATCCATCGACAGATATATAGAGTCTATCTGCTGTTATGTCTGTTTGACTCTGAGATGTCCCAATGTCATCAATGGTCTTTGGAGATGATTCCTCTTTCTTTGCTCTCTATACATTGTGGCAAGATAAAACTAGATTTTTAGCCCGTGCAAAGGAGAAATAGTCCACTGTGTTATGTTTAAAAATAACTGATTACCACGGTAATAATTCCTAGAAATTCTGATCAATGTCAAAAATGTTTTATTTTCATTGAGTTTTCTCTGCAGTTGGTTATAAGTCTGCTCACCTTGTTCTGAGTCTCCTGTAAACTCTCCCACTGCCACAGAGTAACCTGAAGAGACACACAATGTTGGAGTTCATTTTTAAAAATAATGGTTTTGGTATATGATGTTGTTCATTCTTGATAATTAGGCTGGTTATCCTGCATTCCTGAGTGTTACCAAGGTAACTGTCGTCATTTGTGTCTTCAGCAGCTCCGGTTTGTTTCTCTCCTGGAACTCGTCTCAGGACTGCCTTTAAAGAGTAGCCATTCAGTATCTCTGCTATCCCCGCTGTCATCACCTGACCTGCACTCACACACACATAAACACACACAAACTTGTTAGAGAAAAAACAAACAGAAAGAAGAGCGTCCTTGAGACATCTGCTCAATGACAGTGCTTTTAACCACATGGGAGCTGAGTAGGGGAGCCCCGCTGCTAAAGTTTGGCTCAGCTGCCATGTGAACCATTCCCAGAGTAAAAGTAACACATTCCTGGTAAAGAAAGAGCAGAAAAAATACCCCAATGTTTCTCTGAAAAAAAAAAAATCACAAATCCTCCACTTCTTTCTGCAGAGAGGATTATAAATGATAGGTGCACACTCAAACAACACCCTTCCTCTGCTGTTCAACAAGAGGTTAAACAAACAAATGATTTTATCTGTGGTCATCCTCTACCTTCCATAAATCCTCCTTTATGTATGAGCGAACTGTCGGGAAGGAAAATGTGCCCTGTTAACCCCCTCACCCGTTCCTCTCCCACTGTGCTTTGAGTTTATCTCTCAAGCTAACACGTCCAGTCAATATTAAACCTCCCTCAGATTAATGAGACAAACTGTTAACACAGATGCATGAGTCACTGCTGCTGATTTGAGACGTTCTTCACACCTGGCGATAACAAGGTTGTATATAAGTCTTATTTTATGATGAATCAGGCCGAAGGCTAAAGATAATCAGTGTATATTAGAGGCCATAAAAATCCAGGCTGAGTGCTTTTATAAACATTTGTAGGAAGTGTTTTAACAGGAGGCAGCCTGCCTTGCTACGCTGCAGACAGAGAGGGAACCATCCATTAAGCTTTTTATGTTGCGTGTGTAATACGGGTCTTGTATGTTGGACCATTCATTATTTAACATCTGGAAGCAGTGACAGCATTAATACTACAGCGCATGTCAGAAGTTTACATATACTCACCATCTGCAAAAATACTTCATTAATTTGAGGATTTTGATAATGCATTTGAATATTTTATTTATCAGGAAGGACAAAAATAGAAATATACTTACACCTATCACAATATATCTGCTTTTTAAAGGGTAGATACAAGAGTATGTAATCTGAATTAACCAAATCATATCAGTTTAGATTAATGGTAAAATACAAAAGGGGGTTTAATAATTTTCACAATGCACAAATGACAACTACTACTAAATTTATAAGGTGTACATTCTATACTTCTATTTAAATCTATGTACCAAAATAACAACACATGCTTTTGATATCATGATTACAGCTGAATTAAGCAGAACAAAAAAGTTTTGTGTTTGCTGTGATTCCCTAAAACAGTGATAGTTTTACTCATACCATGATGTTATACTTTCTGGTACATTTCTCAAAACAATATATTAATTTCTTATTATTATGTTGTAGTTTTGAACTCCGAGGGAAAAAATAACAGATAAAATTGTAAAGACCTTATAAGCAGCTTATAATCAAGTTCTTGTATTCCAATTCAATCTTATCTGTATTAATACCTGCCCAATACTGGGAAGAGAGAGAAAGTACTGTGACCTGATGCTGTTTTAGAATTTTGTGTAAAATATCCAGTTCATTTAACAACAATCAGAGAGAAAAAACCCTATTATAAATGTCATCTGATAGAGAAAAAATGCCCAAATTTGGCATCAGTAAGTGAGTTTTAACAACACTGTAAATCAAGCTAAAAAACTAAGTCTGGTACATCTCTAGCTCAAAAGAATTGGCAGTAAGTTTTGGGATTTGATAACAAGGAACACAGAAAGGAGTGTGTGCAAGTGATCAATAACAGTCTCCATGTTCCTAAGAAACAGGTGCACATCTTTTCCATTTCTGGCTGCCATACACATTCCTAAACACGTTCAAACACCTGGAGCTGGAGGAGTACAGACATACTCCAACAGCTTCTCTGTCACACTCCAGCTACACCTATTAAGACACTTTATCCCTCTGCTTTAGTCAACCATGCATGTCTCTTTTTCCTCTGTCTTACTATCTGAACACTCCCTAACTTCTCATCTTTCTCTCTGAAGAACCATGTATCTGTCACAACCACAGTAAAGCTTGTTTCTAACTACTCTCTCTCCTCATTGTGCACTCTCCTATTTTATTCCCCCTTCTCTGAAGCTTTCCCTAACCACCCTGTGTTATATCTCTGAGCAGAGGGGCAGCTCCTCCACACTCCATTTCACCCCCGATCAGCTCATTACAGCACCTAAACACCCACTTCCTGTTCGACTGCAGCCAGGGAGAGGCATTAAGCAAAGGAGCAAAGAAGAAAAAAGCAGGAAAAAGGCGGCAGAGAGAGAAACTATTTCAACCTTTTAAAGGAGAGATTCAGCAAGTGCATCAGTGTGCATATTTGGGCTTCACTGCTAGATCTCACACGGCTCATTCTCTATCATTTCAACACTGCTGTTTTAGTTACCTTGCCAGTAAAAGCTTCCAGGTCCTCCAAGGACAAGCCTTCCCTCCTGCAATGATAAAAAAAATTGTCAGTTTGCCATAATTTATGAAGTAATCTGCCCATCTTTGTGCAAACAGAAGAGTTACACTGTTTGTCATGGAGGCTATAGCTGTGTGTGTGCACACATGTTCTCTGCTGTCATGCCTGTTGACATCCTGCAGAGAATGACAGCTTCCTGTACAGGAGGGTAGAGTTGGACCATGAGGCAGAGGTCAAGGTTCACACTGATTTTACAGTGAAAGAATGTGTGCATGTAAGTGAATGTTAAGAGGCAGTGGGTCACTTTGGGAGGCGGGGCTTCTCCAGGGAAGAGAGCTGCCTCGTCTATAAATCTCTGAAGGTCTTTAATTTGATAATCCAGGACATCATTCCTGGATTATCAAATTGTGATGCATCCCGCAGGTTTTTACCTTAGTGAAATCCACACTGAAACCAGCCTGGCAGAATCCCTGTCCCTCTGGATCTGGATCATCTGGAAGTAACAGAAATCAAAATGTATGGAAGACTGTTTTTCACTAAAGATTTTTTTAAGAGATCTGATTGCTTTGCATGAACATCAAATCTAACGCATATCCAGATTTTGGCAACAAGGTCAAGAACCAACAAAAAATCCCTTCTTTGGGTTGCAGATGATCAGCTCTTTTTTAGTATAATATCTTGAAAAAGTATTGATGTCCAGCCCCTTTTATTTTTATACCACTAAGTAAAATCTAGTGCAACCTAATCAGAAAGTTGAGTTCAATAAATGCCATTCACAAATATCAACAAATACTAGACAAGTCACACCATCACCACTGTGGCGAATGGCGGTGGCAGTATCATGCTGTAGGGAAGACAATCAGAGATAATAGGGAATTGGATAAATAGAGAGATAAATACATGGATTTTCTGGAAGAAGACTTGTAAGAAGCTGAAATAATTTCGGTTCTTCAGAGTATTGACTCAAGAGGTTAAATACATAGGACGTCATGATTTGATTTTCATTTATAAAACATTTTGAAAACACGCACCTTTAACAGTTATGTTACATTGTGGTGGCTTTACAAAACATCCCAACAAAAAAGATTGACGTTTGTGGTTTTAGGGTGAGAAAAATGTGGAAAGCTCACTGAATATGATGATTTTTTAAAGGGACTTCTCATCTACCGGTTAGTACAACATAATTTACCGAAACCACTGCTAGAATTTTTACCACTTTTTCTAAATGTTCTGTGAAGCAAAGGAAGTATTGACATAAAAATGTGAAATAAAATCAGTGTAATTGGTAAATCTGCTGGATGTCCTTGGCTTGACTTTTTAGACAGTTTTAGTGTAACACAGGATGTCTCATCCCAACAATAAGAGAAACTTGAATCTCACATAAAAAAACAAACTAAAACTAATCATCTTTCTGTCTGTTCTAAATGACATAATCTAACTCCACATAAACACACCAAACTTGCCGTGTGCATCATAAATTTGTCTTCATTTCCCTGGCAGCCTGAGGTGAAACTTAATGATGCGTGACTATACAAGTGCATTTACAGAGTAAACAATAAGTCAGTTACAGCCGAAGTCTGAGCGGCCGCCAAAATATGTTAATATGAAGGGAAAAAAAACAGCTGGTGGCAGAAAACGCTGCCTCCAGCACACAATACAGACTCAAGTTGCCCAGTCCTGAAAACGCTTCAAAATATTCCCCTATGGGAACTGTTGAGTTTACAGTGCAATTATTCATGTCTTGATTAGTCAGCACAGACATAAATAACATAAACTGAAATATTTAACACTGAGCCAGGTACCAAAGAGAGGAGATGTGTATAAAAGCGTGAGCATGATGGAGGGCACACCAAGGGCAAGATTTTATCTGCTGTTGACTTTGTACCACCTGTTAGCCTTCATTTCTTCAAATCATGACATCTTGGCAGTGTGCCGCAATTACTTGCAGAATTTAGAAACTCGCATGGAGACGGTGAAAGACACAGAAAAGAGTTGGATGTATGAATAGAAGACGTGTAGGTAAAAGGTGGGGAGTGTGAGGGGTGCCATAAATCTAACGTACAGTTGTGATGACAGAGGGAAGAGGGCTGAGGAGAGAGAGGCTGATTAACTGATGAAGAGATTATTTTTAGGTTTCCATGGGGACTTATAAAAGATTGGGCTAGGTGATTTGTTATGGGGAAAGAAGAGACAGAAATTGCCCTCTTGTTTCTGTCTAGTCATGCTGATTTGTTTCTGTTTCAAGTATCTCACATGTACCTCATTAAACGTTGAAAAGAATAAGTATTTATGTCTTAGCAATGATCTCATGAGAGAAAATAATCACTAGTGTGAGCATTGGCTGGGTACAGGCATTAGGTTATACTCAGATTTCGAAGGTTATGGTCTCTGAACGGCTAAAAATTACTGCCATGCAGTTCCTGTGTCTTAAAATGTCAGAGAAGGTGCTGCTTTCTCTTGCTGTTTGAACCAAAAAGGAGAATGCAACTTCTCCAACCCAACCCACTGATGTGCACTGCTTGTCAGCTGGACGAAAAGAGTCTCCTACACTTTTTCCTTGCGCTTTAGAAAAACAAGTTTGGTTGTGATGCAAATCACACAGATTGACTGGGATTAACTTTAGAAAGAGCAAGTGGAAAGGTTCTATGAGTCCTTGTTAATTAATTAACTAATTTTTTTATATCAAATGTTTTGCAAACACTAAAAAATATTTAAAAGCCTGTATGTAAAAGGATTTTGCTTGATTTTATGTTAACAACAAATATGCAGCTATTTAAAATAATGACATCACAAAGAACCAACACTTTGACACCTTGAGACAGAAACTTAAGAAGGTTCAGCCATAACTTTTTATAAGTTTACACTGCTATGAAAATGCAGTAGGCAAGACACAAGTGGAATGACTGTACAGTACATCTGCCAATTGCAAGATCTGCCTAACCAACCAGCTAATATCAGTGTCTACAATTGTGTGAAGATTATAAAAAGGTTCCCACCAAGCAAACTACAGTAGTTCTCTCCATCAGTAAAGATTGCCCCTGAAATTGAAATATCAATTTTGCTGTCCATGGATTTCCTTCTTATCCTCTTCACTCCTATTTAAAAGCATGTGCAAAATGACTGCAAATCTCATCTTGAAGCTGGGTGTTCCAACAGGACAATTATCTCAAATCTGGATAAAGAAGGAACAGTTTGTAGACTGTGCCTAAATGTCAACAAACCAATTCAAATGAACTCTACCATTTCTAATTTGAAGAGTGGTCAAATATTCACCCCGGATTCTGCCAGGACATTGCTGATGGCCAAGGGAAACCCGTCGTTGCCAAATATCAGTGGGAGATTATATGCACATTTAATCTACATTTAAATTATAAGTTTCTGCACAATTCTATGTTTTATTCATTTCTCCCTCACCTGCAAAAAAACAAAACAAAGAAGCTATTTCTGGTCTAACTCATCACCACTGTTAAAACTATGGTTGGAATGTGTCTCTTTAAGTCATAAAATAATAATTCTGATGTCCACTGCAAAATAAGTGCAGCAAAATACAATGTTATCGATTTCTGTGGCGATTTGCTTTTAAAACAAGGTAGAACATAATCTAAATACCTAAAAGCACAACATGTAGATGAAGGCTTTTGCAGGTGAAACTGCAGATTTACTTACTGGTTCTGCAGGGTGAGTACTCGGCATAAGCGCTGAAGTTCTGGACAGCAACATAGCAGGTTCCCACGGGGTCCTTCTCCCCGTCTCTCTTTACCGTCCGCCAGTGGTAGAGAGGCGCACAGGCCTGCAAAGAGTAAACCTCTGAGTTTCATTTTATCAACACCTCCAAACTTCAAGAGTTACGTCAAACATCATGCCCACTCACCACCACTTTTCCTTTGTGCGTCCTGACTGATGCTCCAAACCACTGGTGGGACTTAAACTCTAGAGGCTCTCTGGTGCCGTTTACTTTAATCATTCTGTTATCTGATAGAAGAGGTAGATGGACAGATGGGAGGACGGAAAAGGCATAAACACAAAAAAGGCAACAAAACAGAGATTTCAAAGTGCTTGCTGTAAAAGTTGACGTAGACCCTGGTAATGTGGTCTGTGATCATTTGTCCTTAATGAGCAAGCGTAAACAGCAAACTCCTAAACAGGCCAATAACACACACAGCAAAACACCATGTGCCCCCCTCAGACTAACCCTTGACAGGATATGGTGGCTGTTTTTTTCTTTTAAAGCTCTCTCATAAACAAGTAACTCAAGAAACTGACTCAGACTGAGACAAGATCACAAGGATGAGGGTTTAGATTCCACACTGGAAATCTCTATAAAATGTCCTATTTGGTGCATGAGTTTTAGTTGATGAAGATATTTTCCAACACTTTTTTAAAGACCAGCTGGGTCTCATCAGACCCACACAGACCCCTCCTCATTAAGTACTCTGCTTTAGCACATGTGTGCACACACATACAGTGGTTTCAGACAAACAGGTGTACCGTCCATGCTTGACTTAACACTACTAGGCTTTTGTCTTCTTTCATCTTCTATTAGCGAGTTCAAGAAAATTGCTGATTCACATTGCCAACTTCTTTCTGAACACATAAATTATTATGATAATTGTCAAGACAAATAAGATAAAAATATTAATATCAATGAATTTCATTGGGATTCTATGTGAGAGACCAACACACAAAGTGATGCATAACTGAAGTAAAAAGAAATGAAGATCATTTCAACTCCAACTCTAACTAAGTTCAGTTTTGGTCTCACCTGACCAATTCTTATTTCAAGTGTAGGATTCTTATAGCTTTCTTTCAAGAAGATGCTTTCTTCTAGTTAATCTTCCGTAAAAGAAGGAAACGTAAAGTGTGTAAAGTGCACAACCTGTGAATTGTATTCACAGATTCTTCAATATGAATCTCTGCAGCGTCTCGCTAGAGATAGGCTCCAGCACCCCTCCCGACCCTACAAGGGACAAGAGTGTAAGAATATGGATTGTTGGATGGATGGATCTCTGCAGCTCCTCCAGAGTTACCAGGAGCTTGGGGTATTGTGTTTTTTAACTATGTCCATCTCTAAACATATCCAAGTCTTCATCCCCAACCTGGATAGATGGCTACTTTTCCATTTTTTGGCATACTATGAATGTACTGTAGTTTCATATTCTCTCTAACCTAACACCAGCATAACAACCCACAGTTTCACTTTCCATCCGCCTGAAGCTTATCTCCTTAAAAGTCAAAGATTTAAATACTGCCTTTTGTCCAACATGCTGTGTAGTTTTGCATCTTTTCTTGAATTTGCAAAACATGTGATTTCTCCTTAAAAAGAAGTAACCACTGTTTTAATCATTCAGTTTAATCTGCAGCTCTTCTTGTGAGCTCAAAAACCATGAAGGAGAGGGACAGACTGATGGAGAATTAGAGCGGGACAAGGGGCGTGGAAAAGACACAGGCGTACATTTTCAAGATCTAATAAAAAGCAGACCTCACCCAATCCCCCGGTCTTTCGACTGGGAACCAAATTCCCATGTGCTTACAGTTTAACCCTCTCCCTTGCACCCCCCCCCCCAATTCTTTCCCTCTAGTTCATGAACACACACTTTACTAGTCAGTGCGTCAGAGACAGATTGGACACTGATGATAATATATTGGATAGCAGTATGAACACGATGCAGCAGACTTGTGGAGTGATTTGTTTTTGTTGTTTTTTTGCCAGGAGAAATTCATGAGACCCACATATTTTAAGTCCTTTTTTAAATGCAGCAACACATGTCTCATGAAGATTAGAAGCAAGCAATCAAAATATTAAAATAGACCAATCTGATGAGCAGGTCAAATACAAAAGAGGGAATATTCATCCCCCAGTTTATGAAATGTTTTAAAGCTAAGAACCCCCATCAGCTTCAGAGAAAGAAAAAAAAAACATCAATCAACACTGTGCACTTTGGAGGGCTTTTGAATTGTACTAAATATTAAATAAAGAATAGGGACATTTGTGTTGAATCAAAAGTGAGCAATTGCTTTATTTTCTGATTGATTAAAAACTACAGTCTCTATTCAAAAACCAAATCCCCCTCTTTTATTATCTGTTATATGAAAGATCTTAAAATAGTGAAAAATCTAAACATATCAAAATTTCTGGGAAGTTCAGACCTCAGAGAAAGTTGAAGTCAGTGTTGGTGAAGAAAAGCCTCTTTGGTGAATTTCTAATGAACATGTCTATCACGAACTGATAGATGTGTCTGTTCAGTCCCTCCACATTCTTTTGGATGGACTGAATGAACAGTCGGAGTCCCGAGAAAACAGAATTATTCAAAGTCTGTCAATGTTTTGCTTTCCTGTTGTGTTCCGAAAGAAATAAAAAGTTTGAAAATGTATCAGGTGACTCACTGGAATTATCAAAGGGAATCTGTGTGCAGCTATCGGGCTGTCCTGGCCAGGGACAGTAATAGACGGCTCCAGCCTCCACGATGCCCGGCTGGGAGGTGTTCGCTTTAGGAGCCCCCACCAGCACACTAATCCTGGTGGGTACAAGGGGGGAGGAGGAGAAGGGGACAAGGCACATACAAGACAGAAACAGCTAATTGAAAATTTAAAATTTAAAGTATTTGTAAATAAAAAAAAATATACCAATCAAAAATTTTCAAATTTATTTTTTTAAAAATTAATAATTTAAAAAAAAAAAAAAAAAAAAAAAATCGAAAGCAAACTTTTAACTATTGGAGCAGATTTGGTCACTCACGTGTTCCTCTCAGTGCTTGCTTGATAGAAGTCAACAGAATATCCGAAATAACTCCCGTCGGGTCCGCTGTAAACCGTGGGATGCTCTGCGTAAAGGTTAAAACTCCAAACGCGGTTTGGCGCCGGCCACAGCACAGAGAGCACCCCCAGCATAAACATCCCAGCGGAGGAGGCACAATCCCACACACGCTCCATCCTGAAGGACAGCAGGCTGCGCGGCATTCCCCAGGAAAGGAGGAGAAATACAGAGGGCTCCCTATGTGCAGGTGAGGGAGAAGTTTACGCGTTTGTCCAGAATGTGAAGATCGCTCTGCTGCACTCCGTCAGATCTGCCTCTTGACACCCGTAAACCACCAGATCTAGCCAGAGCCTCCGCTACACAAGACTGCACCGCCGGGCTCCCACCCTCTGCACAAAACGACCCCCCCCCCCCCCACACACACACACACACGCACACACACACACACACACACACCAGGCACAAACCACATCCAAGCGCGCAAAGGGAGGTTGGCGCGTCACCGCTCATTTTACAGCGCAGCTAATTTATAAACCCCATCCCGAAGTAATTTATTGTATTAAAGTAACATTTATGTAACAAACCAGTTTACAAATGCCTGCGCACAGAGCACGCGCACATAGTGGAGGCGCACGCGCGTAATTAGTGAATTAAAACACCTTTCAGTCCTCCTTTTTAACAAGCCATCCATACCCCTAAAACAGGACCGTGTTTCCTTCCGTTGAGAATAATCTCTTGTAATTATGTCGCTAATTATTAGGTCGGCTCACAGCAGAAATCTCTCAAGTTATAGGATGTGGACGTTTTAAAGTAGTCTGGTGTGCCCCCACCACACCTCCGCATCATCGTTTCACTCAACACCAGGCGATTTTACCCTCCTTTAGACCGCTGAGGTAACAAACTTCCTTCATGTTGGAAATAATATCCTCCAGTGAAAGCCGTCTAGAGGTGACAGGCCACACCAGACTGGCTCTGTATATTTAGTTTTGCACACTTAGGAGCATTTGTCTTGTAAAATCTTTGGTATGTTGAGGAGAAACTGTTGCACCCTCTTTATAAACGCAGGAGGGGCTAATTTACATTAGCGGCCCAAGGTTGTATGGGGCCTTGAGCAGAATTTGATTTTGGAGCCCTCCTCTAGTTAAGCCTGCAACTACTAAGGAAACTAAACACCGTTCTAGGCTTGATTATTTTTAATTCTGCCTGCACAAAACCCATTTTATAGTTATCCAGTTAACCAATAAAGAATTAGACTATGGCACTGACTTTCATCCCAACCAACAACTGCTCCAGTGTGTGCTGAACCTGAGGACATCAGCACAATGACATCATCTGCAAAAGGTCAGGACGTGGCCCTGAAGTTACCAAATCATACATCCAGCGCTCCTTGACCTAACCTTTAAACAATAACATTTTCTGAACTGGTGGCCACTAAAAAGAGACACCAGCCACCTTATCACCCTGCAAGTATTAACAGGGTGCAAACACATTCATGGATAAAGGTTTGCCTTGGTTTTTGTGAATTCAAATTCCCTTTAGTCCCCCAGGGGGCCATCGTTAAGTTCAAGGTCTGCCTATATCTTGAGTCAGCCCAGGTTTAAGTAATAAATTAACATCTCAAAGAAAATAAAAATCAGGAAAGTGTGGCCAGGATAGAAGACAAATTCTTACCTGCCAAGTGGAGACCTCAATGTGACCCAAAATGTTTCACACCAATCCATTCATTCTGTCCTCCATTTTTTAAATTTAACATAGGCTTGGTTTATCTCCTTTAGAGCAGTAAAGAGGGTGTCAGACTAAAGAGAGAGAACAAGGAACAGAAGAGGGTCTGGTCTATCTCAGGTGTTTCTTTGAAAATCTAAGTGAACAGAGAGGAGAAAAAGAACTGCACAACATGAACAGTGGGATCAGCTGCAGATGTTTTTTTTTTTTTTTTTCCCTGTGACCATTAGAGAAATAAAAGGGAGATGAGGAGAATGATCAAATATGAAAACAGTGCAATGGTTTTGCTTTAAGGCAACTATTACACAATGCTATTTATCAGGTGTCTAAGTGTAGAAGTGTGTTGGTGCAGACTTTAACATCTGCCTTCAAGTCTAGCAGAACCCCCCAGTACAGAAATACCAGGAATACACACTCATTGTTCAGGCTACATCCCGTCAGTCTGCTCTGATCAGAGATTTACTGCAGGTCACTCTGGATTGATTACAGCACAGCAACAGTAGTGGTTTATTTCTTTCACACCAAGCCTTTACTCCTTTTCCCTCTTTATAAACTCATTGAATTGCATTTTTTCTTTATTAAAACACATGCAGGCTAGACTTCTACACTAATGTTTATGGACAGAGTGGGAGAACAGTTCTCTGCAAATTAATACATTAATAAGTGAAGTTTAATTAAACTAATCTGTAACCTCCAACTGTTGAAAATGCAAATTATGCCTGTGTTTCATACTAGCCAACAGTTTGGCATTGTGTTTGAAGAAGAAGTGTAGAGATTGATTTGTCTTTTTTAATGGAAGTTTTGGTGCTCGATAAACACCATCTTCTGTCTGAATGGGATTACTTTCTGTTTACAGAGAACCACTTAAGTCACCATTAGTGTCTTGGGGATTTATTAAGATACTGATTTAGATTCTCTCTGGGACGCACAACATAGGTTTGTGCTGATTTACTACCAAAGCTACAAAAAGGAGCTTAGACATTTGAAACCAGAGGTCATCTCCTGTTGGGTAGTGACAAATTTATACAGGGTTCCTTGATGTTTTTCCATGTTAAAATTTCATACTTCTCCAGCCTCCTAGCTCTGCAACCTGCAAACATCACAGAAATGAAGAAACAGTATATCTGGACAGGTGGATTGATATTAATTAAGATCATAAAGGATATAAAATAGACAACGGAATGAATGGATGAACAAACAGAAGGATGATGGACAAATGAAACAGATCGATCTACAAATGGCTGAAGAACAAATAGATTGATGATAGGTAAGCAATTGGAGAAATGATTGAGAAATTGAAGGATGGATGGTTGATAAGACGGATGGATAAATGAATGGACAGATGATGGTCAAACAAATGGAAGAAAATATAATGGTCAAATGGATGGCCAGGTATCTAGGAGGAGGTTGTTTAACATGTAAAAGCTTAAACAAAAACATCACACAGCATTTGAACAAAAGAAAAAAACAGTGTTTATTCCAGAACTTTTGAGTGATAATAAATACAAGCACTTAACCACCATCCAATAATGCATAAATGCACAGAGCACCTAAACCAATTTGAACTTGGTTAAAATGCAGAAAACCTCCAGTTAGGATCTCTCCTTCGGGGTTGGTCCCTTTAATGCTGTAAACTCCAAGCAGTGGAAGTGGCTGTTGGCGGGCATGTGAGTTTGTGTTCTCATTAGAGGAAGCTTTGGTAAGTTTGAACAGTTCTGTAGCTCTGGTGTAAGATTAGGGTTTCACAGTCGACTGGCTCTACATGTGGTTCAGTGTGACATTTAACAACACGCTTGTTGAACCAAATTCGGATTTCTAAACAGTGTTTACATGTCTGCTGCTAAACTGTAACAGAGGTTATCAGCACAGCACAGTGCTGTTACGAAAATCATTCTTTTCTTTTTCAAGATGATCTCATCACAAACATCCTGCGTCTTAAATACAATCAATGGTGACTGCACAGCAGAGTTTGCATTTATGTGGAATGTGTGAATGTAGATGTAAGAAATGGATCTCAGGCTTGAGTGCTTTTTCCATTAACATGTTTGTCCCCTGTGTGCATTGGGTTTCTTTTGTTGTTATATGTCTCTGTTGCATGTGCGTAAGTCTCTGAGGTCTCCTGACCTTCTGTGGCCAGTGTGCACAGGGGAAGCTGAGGAGGGCCATGTGACGGGGGCAGCAGTGGTCCAACCACATGCGAAGACACACTAAATGTTTCAGTGCTAGTTCATTGATGGTGAGAGGTTGGTGGTCCACAGCAGCTCAATATAGGGCCACTTGGTCTGCAGGCAGCGCTTCACTGGTGTGTCGTCGGTCCGGACCATCGGGTCTTCGAAACCAAGCACCAGAGCTGTCCCCTCCACATATTCAACCTAGAAGAAAATGTCAGGGGTGTTCAGGAGCAGAATCAAAAATGTGGTCAACATTTTTTTTTCTGTTTTTAGATCACTATTGATGCTGAGATTTCTATGTCAAAATGTAAGTGAGCACAACTTTCTCTGGTGACACACTATTTAAACAAAACAAAACAAACAAAAAAAGTCACAGGACAAACTTTAGCAACCATGTACAGAACAATACTGCAACATTTACCCCTTAAGGGTAAATGTTGCAATATTGTGACTGCTGAATATGGTGACTGCTGTGTGTTTGAAGTTCAGGTCGTTAGAAAGACAAGACATCTAGCTTTGTGGGCATGTGCTACTGATGATGTACTTTTCCTCCCACTTTAAACTTGATATGAGCTGAAAGCACTACAAAACTACCCCACAGGACTTTATGTAGTTACTTGTATCCAGGATCTTGTTCTTTTAGTCATCACCATAGTTAGTTTTTGAATCAGCTCTTGTTTTAACACAATAGACCAGAGCAGCTCCTGCCTTACCCCAGAGGCTCGAAAACTATCCATCTCTTGCTCCATCCCACAATTACTTGTGAACATGACATAAAGACACATAAACTCCTGTTCGATTGTCTGTAAGGAGAACTCTATACCATTAGAAGATTCAGAGTTGGAGAAGAGGTATCTCATTCTGTTCTATGAATTGAGTGTCATTAAATTTATTTATATAGCAACAATTCACAACACATGTCAACTCATGCCTTGAAGATGTGAACAGATCACTATAAAAAAACAAAAAATAAAACTAAACAAAGATAAGAACCTGAGATTCCCAAACCAAACATCTTTCTCCTCTCTTCCCTTGAGCTTCTCTCTCTGAAGACCACAAACAAAACATGGCAGTAGGAACAACTCTGGTTGACTACAATGTGGCCTGAAACGTATTCTTGAAGGGTCACTTTTCAGACTTAATTAGTCTATTGAAAATGCAAACAGAAAAGTCTGTAAAGGAGAGCGCTATTATTGAGGATCCAAGGTAAGATACAGTTTAAGTGAGCGAATGGAACAGGAACAAGAACAAGTTAAACAGGATTAGGTTTGGCCAACTCTCTCAATTTGTCTTAGAGAAGCTGGCAAAGGTACAACTGCAATGATAGTCAATGACACAATCAGTATGCCAATTATTGCAGGATGACATTATTGCTAATTTTTTCAACTTTATATATTTCTATTTACCTTTAAAAAGGATTATAATTAGTTACTTTGGGGCTGTGACTGTAGTTCAGAATACTTAGATGCTAAACTATGAACATGACATAATTCAGTTTTAACCTGCTTGATCTCAAGTTTTTGAAATACTTCTTATTCAGGGTTAATCTGCACCACACTACACAGAGCTAACAAAACAAATAAAGCTATTCACTTCATCTCATAGCAGACATTTCATCTGCATCCCTCTGACTGGAGGGGTCAGAGGGATGCATAAACATATACAGCAGGTCCTCTCAAAGAGACATGTGTAGGAGACGGCTGTCAGAGGGTCTGCTGTTTCCATCTTGAGCTGTGGGAATGGTTTTTACATCCTAATCTTATAGGCGCCTTGCTACTACACGTGTGTGTATGTGTGCGATTTTGTGGAAGCACACATGATGTGCCATTTCTTCAACTTCAGGTAGCAGGATAGAAAAGGAGAGTTTCCAGAGACATGGCAGTGTTGATGAATGGGAAAACTGATATTCCTGAATACAAGGTTTATGCAAAGCCACCAACTACATCCACTGACAATCATCCATCAAATTGAGGCTGCTTAATAAGTTTGTGTTCCACCATTTTTCAAAGCAAGTCTGCTGACGGTAGCCTTCGCACTGAACCGACTCGAATAAGCAGGAGGGTTTAGCTGGGCCTTCGAATGGATGGACAGGCCATTAGACTCGTAACAGCTACTGTTTATTCTGGAGTGGCTGGCCGCCTCCGGCTGTGTGTATGCACGAGTGTGAGTGTGTATGAATGATGACAGGAAAAGAAGAGAGGTAATTGGGAGAGAGACTGGGAATATTAAAAGGAACCACCACCATTACTTATAATGGAAAAAACCATATGAAAGAGTGGCTTACCCTCTCTTTGTGGTTGGACTGTTTAAGTCCATTGTAGTGGTAGACGGGAAATGAGTCTGGGATTCCTGAATCCTGAAACAAAGAGTAAAAAACATGCTTGGTTGTCAAAAAGAGGCTCTAAGCAGACTGTTCTCACAGACATGGAGGTGAAGACTGGCAGTGGCATAACATTCATAAACCAAAAAGTCAAACAGTCACATCCCTTGCCTGCCATAGGATTTATAGTAAATCCCATGTGCTAAACCTAAATGTGTGTTTGTTACCTGTGAAGCTCAACTTCAGTAACTACAAAAGCTTAAACAATGACTGCAAGTAAAGACACTTCCCATGAAATTTTTTTGAAGGCGCAGAGAGGACTTATAGGATCTGTTGTCCAGCTTCTTGTGTTTGTATGCCTATAAATGAAACCCTAACCCTTGCAACAATCCCATGTGTGTCTGAGTGTGTGTGGGTCCAGTTGGCTAATGGTAGTGTAATTTCTTTGCGGCTCTGAACCATTCCTCTGGTGATTCCCTAAAGCCCTGATCACTTTAACACAGTTCTCCTCCATCTCTTCTCCTCCGTCTTCTTTACCAGTTCTGCCTCATAAAAGCATCTTACTGCGTTTTCTAAGCTCCTCAAAAAGTAATCTCAGATGATTGTGAACACACACGTTTCATATGAGACGCCACAGGAATGTTTAAAACAGCACTATCCTTATGCTTGGCAACAAGAACCTTTGTGCCATCCATGTGTGCAGTCTGTCCAAAAGTTGTGAACCTCCTGGAGCTTTTTCACATTTGCTTACATTCAGATACTAAATTTCAATGTATTTTATTGTGATTTTAATTTTCAAATAAAACAAAGAAGTACATAACCAAAGTAGTGCATAATTGTAAAATCTAAGAAAAGTTGTATATGTTTTTCAAAAAAATAGAACTCTTTAAGTGGCCAGACTTCATATGATTTTATTGCATTTCTATTAAGCCCCATCTATTATAACAACATTCGGTTAAACAAGGTAGAACTCTTCTAATTAGTAAATACAGTCAACATGTGTTTAATCTGATAGGGAAGGCAGGGAGAACATTAAATGGAGCCAAAACCTGATTAAAAGTTCTAATCAGATGAGACCAAAATGCAACTCTTAGATCAACATGCAAAATTTTGTCTGTAGTGGAAAACTATAACTATGCATATGAATACTGAGGTTTATGTGCACAAATAACATTTATGTCAAGACTGATGTACTTAAATAAGCCAATTATCATTTGACTACAAAAAAAGTATTAAAAATGTATGCTTCTTGCCATTCCTTTATTGATATGTTAGCAATTTATATTTACCGTAATTTCCGGACTATAGAGAGCACCTGATTATAAGCCGCACCCTGTAATTTTTTAAAGGAAAAACCATTTTGTACATACATAAGCCGCACCTGTCTATAAGCCGCATGTGCCTACATACAGACGGTACACAGAAAGAGTTTTCA
>CAEFZX010021459.1:32323-156839 GCA_903066825.1 Alfaro cultratus
AGGGCTGGTTAAAAAAACATACCGGTAAAAGTCACTGAGAGCCGTCTTCATCTTCCTCCTGTGCACTGAGACGTGTTAAGTTACATTAAACTTGCGTCTTCCTCTACACATATATTCCCCCTGTCTCACTCTTACCTTTTCTGCTCGAGCGCCCCTGGCGGCCGTTAGAAAAAATGCATAAATAAGCCGCATCATTGTATAAGCCGCAGGGTTGAAAGCGTGTGACAAAAGCTGCGGCTTATAGTCCGGAAATTGCGGTATGCATTTAAATATAATAGATGCACAGGCTTCATAAAGTCTTAAATTTACACATTACAAACACATTAATCCAATGGGCAAACACTTTGAAGGCTGCATCATGCTGAGGGGACACTTTTCTTCAGGAGGAAGAAAAGGCCATAAGACTTTGAAAGCTGGTCAAATGAATAAAGCCTCTTAAAAGCAATAAAACATATCCATGTTGACCCAGTCAAAGCACAGACCTAAATCCATAGAAGAATCTGTGGCAGGACTTCAAAATTCAACCTTCTAATCTGACTAAGTTTGCACAGGATGTGCAAGTATCATGAAGCAAACTTCTTTAAAAGTATTAATTAACTGTGTACTCAAGCATCCTTCTCCCTCTACATAACCAATTTCCAATAAAACACAGCAAGGTTTGTGGTTCTAACTTGAAAATGTGTCAAAAAGTTTTAAAAAAGAAAAGCTCCTTGGTAACAAGCTGTAAACGTAGATCTCTCTCAATATGTTTTAGCCATGATATGGATCATGTGATATGTGGAAGGCATGCGTCATACACTGTATCTTTTGAAGTGAAAGCTGATTTCCAGACACTCTCTCACACACACATACCTGATCTGGGAAAAACTCCAAGAGAAAAGGGCCCAGAAGAATTATGCCCAAGCTCTCTGGATCAAGCTTACTCTTCACCAGGCTGACGCTGAGAAGGCACAGTCATGGAGAACAGAGACGTGAAATCAACAAAAACTCAGCAGACAAAACAGAACAAGAAAAATTAAACAACAAGCATACAAAAAAGAGGAGGAGGCAGTGGGAAGAATGCATCATTGCAGCACAAAATAACAAGCTTTGTGTATGACAACTGAGCCAAACTTACAATCACCTCATCACTCAGTGTGGACTTGAGATGCATGTTTTGGTCAGTGTGCGCCTGTTTTTCACAAATACTGTGGTACAACTAAATATACCTCTTTCCAGACATTCCTGTGTTGGATCAGTGTTATTATTATTCCACTACGATAAAAAAAATTGAACAGATTGTCCTTTTAAGGGAGAAAAGAGGGAAGAGAGTGTTTTACTCAGACACACACGGAAGAGAGATCATTCCTCAAACTACTGCTGAAGCTGCTGCAGAGCAACGGAGGCTCTGAAATCTTTATACTATGTTATGTAATTGAATGACAATAGTTTAGCTATGTATTAACAATAATAATAAAAAAAAAAATCACAAAAATTATAATATCTGTTTATAAAAAAAAACATGGTTGTGAAAAGTTTGAGAAGTAGTATTTGTAGCTGATTTGTGTATATATATATATATATATATATATATATATATATATATATACACACACAATTAAAAAAATGCAGTCAGATGATATTTATAGCATCAAAACAGTTACATCAGTCAGACTGATATTACACCGCAGGCCATATTTATTGGCACCTCTTGTAAACATGTACAAGAAAACCTAAAAATAAATTAACCTTTTCCAATAGTAGCATAAGATACCGCAGACAAAATTAGTTGATAAGGGTAACAGGAACCTCCAATCATTAAATCCATAATTGGATACATGGTCTTATTTCTTAAAGCCATTGGCCACCAGACTGAACAAAGACCCTCATCATGACTTCACCTGGAATCTTGTGTTCTGGGCACTTCAGACCAGTTTTTTTTCTTTTTTTCTTCTTTAGAAAACCAGCATAGTTGGTTTGACAAGATAAAAGGATAAAAATCTAAAAAACGACCTCAGGCAAATTATAAAATTGAGTGGAGGATGTCACCAGGAAATCTTTACAATTTCTCCTAACAAACTAATTGCACTCAGCTTAAAGGTTGAGTTTTTAGAAAATTTTCAGTGTAAGATCAATTTGTTTGAAGTTTGTTTCAGATTTGTGGTGCAAAGAAGCTGAATGCTGCTTTTCCATCTTTGTTTCTGGTTCTGGGGATGCAGAGATCTGAGTGGTCTAGAAGGCTGATACAAGATATGCTTTAAAATGCATTTGTTTAAGTGTCTTGCAGCATCTCTACCAGGGTTGTTAATAAGTGTTCAAGGTGCTGTAGATAAACAAATAAAAAGTTCTGTGACTGTACGGTGAATAAATCTATCTACAAAGTTGATTTAAAACGTAGACTGTCAAAAGTTATTTCCAGATCCCTTTAAAAACAGTACTCTCCACCGGTCTTTATAATTAAGAAAAACAATCTAGATGATCCTGTTAAATTATTTTCCCTGTTCACTTTTTTTAACTGTAGGAATCAATGCACAAACTCTTTATGTGTAGGAATGAATGTGTCTTGCACTTGTAGTTTCCCTCCTGTTTGTTACATTTGTTGTGATCTATTGGCCATCTGGGGGTCTGCAGACCTGATCAGTGGTCCAGTATTTGTCAAAGCTCCCCGAGCCTGAATTCAGCATTCAGGCTTATTGTTCCTCAGAGAGAGAAAACATGCTTCTGTTTCAAGCGGCGCTTTTAAGCATTTCTTCGATCTCTTTGTCTTTGTTCCTGCTGTTAATGATCTCCCTCTAAGCCAGTTTCTGACTTTTTCCTCCTACTCCTAAGCTTTTATAGCGACACTCTCTCTTGCTTTACTTTACGGCAGCTTGGTAGTGAAACTTGAGCGCAGGGTCACTGACCTGGCCTGGCCTTGACTCAGGAGGTAGAACTTTAGAAGGTCCACAGGTGCGACGTTCAACCACACAAGCTAACACTCCCCCGACACACACACAATCTTATATTAAGCCTTGAACAGGCGAGGACTTACTATTCAGGCTCTGAGACAAGGTCAAGAGCTTTCATTACATCCTCCAGAAGAGACTCTGGTATGAAGCCATTATCTAGAAAGAGACAGACAAAAGGAGACATATGGAGACATTGGTACATCATACAGATAACACAATAAGTTGAGACAGGGAAAAGCTTTTATAAACACACACACACACGCCCACCCGCACACACACCCACACACATATTGGCACATCAAGTTACAGATCTTGTGCAATGAAGTCATCTGACAACTCTCATATAAAACTCTTAGTCCCTTCACTCTGATTGGAACTGCATGATTGTGTTACCTGAAAGCAGCAACTTTAAATGCAAACATGTGTTTTTGCCCATTTTCTCTGGCTGGATACTTGTAGGTTTATGTCACTGTGAGCTAGTGGGTTATCTTGTTCAGACTCTTGCATATTCCCCAACTGTGTTGTGGAGATTAATTGACGATTACGGAGCTTGCTCTCTCACAAGCCGCTCTTTTCTTCTCAGTCCAAAACCAGATGTCTTTCCCACAGCGACAACTGATAGTGGCTGTGAAGTAAGCGTTGTTTGTGCGTGCAGGCACGCACAAACAACGCAGTGCAGCGACATGACAAACTAATATTCAACTGCGACAGAGACGGGAAATTTCTGAGACAACTTATGAGTCAGTGGATTGTGTGCGATTGTGTGTGACAGAGTTTTTTCCATAACAAAAGGAGCTTTGCTGACTCTACATGTGACAGACAGTTTCACATCCCTTACCGCAGCGCTTAAGGGATGTGAAGCTGTACGTTGCATGGATATGTGTGTTGTGTATAGTATTCTCCTTTCATGTGTGCACATATGCCGTTAAGTGTGTGGGTTCACCGACAGTAGACAAAGCATGTGCTTGTGTGCACGCGTGTGAATGAGAGCAAACCATATGGTATGCAGAACCTGCTGGCAGATGACAGCGGCACTGCTGTACTGTGCAACAGGAAGGAACAGATGAAGAGCAAGTAAGAACAAATGACAGTTATGTTTACAGATCTATAGTGGAGGTTTTCTGAGCAGACAGGACTGAATCTAGCTGGAAGGGTTGATCTCAGCATGTCCTAGAATTACATTCAGAATGAGGTCCACAAATCAGAACGTGCTTCAAAGGGCCAGAAAGTCAACAGGGCTGCTTAAGGCAGCTGAGAATGACACACTTTATTTTGCAGTATATACAAATGTATATGAACACAAAAGCTTCATCTATGTGCTGTGTCTAGACTATTAAATGAGACAATATATGAAATTGGGTTCATAAAACCAAAGACAAAAAAAAAAAAAAACAAGAAAAAAACTACATTTTTCATGTTCTTGTTTGATTATAAAACCATAGTTAACTCCTGATGTACGGTAATAAAAATAATTACACCAGGAGTTCATGCTGAAGGCACATCCAACTGTGAAAACATGATACTTGAAAAATATTTTAATATATATTGGATCCAAACAGTCCTTCAAAATTGTGATAGCACAGACTTGCAATCACATAAAATGTGTAGGTTTAACAAACCAAAAACGTTGTTTTAAGGATTCTTCATTAAGTGAAGGATAGAACTGATCAATGTGTAGTTCTCATGTTTGTCGATCTGAACATGACCTCTGCAATTTCTGACCCATTTTGAATTGATTTTACCATTCGTGCAACAAGTTATGGGATTGGGCCGAGTTTCAGCTTAATTGCATTGTGCATCATGTAGTATACGCTCTTTGAAACTCCAGATTTAAGATTCTTAAGTGTTGCTTTGACATATAGCTTGAGCAATCAACTCACATCTGAGCCTCTGGTTGTACAGTGAGAGAACATGATTGAATACTGAACTCTGCAATGTAGTCAGTTTGAGCTGGAGCTGAATACAACTGAAAATATTGTGCAGTGTATGCCCACAAGTCCTAACGCAAAAAAAAAAAAAAAGAAGAAAAAGCTTCCTTTTGTGTTTTCATGAACAGAATAAAAATAATTGGATAAATTTCAAGCTACATTTTAAAGTTGAAAGTTTTCATTAAGCATCAAGTTCAGCATAGACCAGATCAGACTTTGTTTCACGTGGTCAAACAACGTAAACAAAAAAAAAAAACAAAAAAAACTTTTTTTTTAACTACAGAACTTTTTCTTTCTGATTTGTGCTTATTATTACAAAAAACAAACCTCTTTAAAAAGGTAAGCTGTATTTGGCAGAAATAAATTAACCGGGCTTTGAAAATAAACAGGCTGTTTTGGTTCGTTACTATGAATGCTACACCAGTGTGGTACATAGTGCATGGCTATAATAAACAAAGTAGATGTGGAAAAATCCTCTGGGCAGAAGATGCAAACAAAACAAGATGTGCTGTCTAAGTGAAAAATAAGAAAATGACCTATGGCTGATTGCTCCTTCGTGTCTTTTTGGCTGCATTTCTAGAGATGTTTTCTTCTTTGTAAGCAGAAACAGCTGTTTGCAAATTATATGTCCTCTAAATAGGACATTTTAGTCACATCTTATGCAAATTAACCCCAGAGGGAACCCTCCCCCCCAAAAAAAACAAAAACTAAATTTCAACTTCAAAATGCAGACAAAAAAAAAACAGTCATGTCCTTCCCACTGCCTTTTAGTCCCATCAGCTGGAAGCAGCAATAAGGGAGAGAAAAAGGGGAAAAGAAGAAAGAGGCAGGATGGTTGACTCAGCTGTTAGAGGGGATGATCTGACTAACTTCAACAATAACAGCAGAGATCAGAGAGCCATCTTGTTCACCATGTAGAAGGAAAGGAAAGAGTGACTGAGAAGGGAGAGATGGGCAGGAGAAGTTTTCAATTAATCTGAAACATGGGGGAAAAAGAAAGCCCACAGGGAGTGGGGTGCAAGATTATGATCACATGTGCAGTGCAAATGATGCAAACACTCGTTGCTTATTTACCTTCCGGATCAAATGACTGGAAAACCCTTCTTGCTTGTTCTGATGGAGATTCTGGCCCTACCAACGACATCTCCTATTGGGAAACAGCCAAATAGGCAAAAGAGGGAGAGAAAAGGAAGAAACACAGGGAGAGAAGAATAGCAAAAGTTAAAAAAAAAAAAAAAACAAGCTCTGGATAACAAACTGGAAGAAATGTATCCTATGCATAGAGATTTTTAACTAATAAGAGGAGAGAGAGGGACGAATCTTAAAAAATGGAGCAGATTTTAAATTGGTTTTTCAAAGAAAAGAGCTTCAACAATTGTACAACCGAAGAAGAACTACAACAAAGAGAGAAAACATGGCAGGAAATTAAATTTTACAATTAGGGTTTCCAAGGTTAAGAAGAAAGAAAATATAACCAAAGTACTACACATCAGTATTACATGAGGTCAGCATATTTTGTCAGTCACTAGTGACTTTGTGGTGAACCAATAATGCACCACAATTGGTGAATTATGTGATGTGATAGACTAAATCTGTGCAGTGAGAGGGGCTAAAGCCATCAGTAGAGAGTACTGGGTAATTCACTGATCCGCTGATAAACTTAGACAACTTGTTTTCAGTCCAAACACACAATCAGGAACTCAAGCCTTACACATATAGACCATGTTCTGTGATAAACTTTCCTGTGTTTGTTGACTTTAAAGTAAAGCAGTGATGGAAGGGAATGAACAAAAGTGAAATGTGTTTGCTGATCTACACATTTTGAAGCCTTTAATGACAGGCCTACAATCTACAGTCCATATTTGCCTTCGAGAAGTATTCATAGTCCAAGTTACACACAGAAAACTTCAATATTTCTCATTTGGGATTTTAAATGATAGAAAAGCAAAAAATCTTACATAACTAAAGTGGAAAAAGAATGCATATTTTAAGAACTAGTCCAACGAGACAAAATTTGAAATCTGTGATACATGCAAAACTCTGTATGGGGCAGAAAACTGATACTTCGTGTTTCACTGAACAGAGTATCCCCATGGTGAAACATGCATCATGCTGTGGCGATGGTTTTTACTTGGCTGGGAAAAAATAGAGGCTGCAAAAAAAGTTGAGAGCTGGTTCACATTTTGAAACAAAACAACACATTCAGCAAGAGCTACCCAAATCTATTATATCTCTTTGCGTTTGATAAATATGCAAAGCTTGTAGCGACATATACAAGTGGCTTTTAGGTGAAATTACAGAGAAAATGGTTTCCACCATGTATTGACTCTTCAAAAGCAGATTGGATACTATATAAAATAAAACTATGAATTCTGTGTAGATCTAGCACATCAAATCCTCCAAAAATACAGAAAAATATTTAGCTGCAACAGGACAGAACACTAAGGTAAAAAAAAAATAATAATAAGCCTAGAGTATATAAACATTCTATTCTTGGTAGTGAACTTTCTGAAGGCTTTAAACTCAGAACTTAACTTTTACAACAAGATTTCTTAAGCTTAGTCTTATTTTTCATAAGAATTTGATGTTTTTTTTAACTTAAAACTCCAATTTGCTTGAAGGATTATCAGAAACCTGACAAAAGAACAATTAATGAGTTCTTACAAGAAAAACATTTTTTTTTAAAGCAGAGGAGGCCACAAGATAAAAAATAAAAACCTAAAAAACATGATGAGAAGAGTGGAAAAGAGAGAATAAACTTTTAAGCATTTTAAAATATGCTATTTTTTAATTCCAGCTAAAACATGTCCAAAATTGTAGATGAAAGCAGAAAGGGTCTCACTGTTCTTGCCTGAGTGTGGGAGGGCAAGTATTTATGACAACAAATCGCTGGACAAACACATAATGTTTTGAGAGAACAAATGAACCCTGCTCATCTCCTTTTAGCTGGCCTCTTTATTAAACCTAGAGCCTCAGATCCACACAGCCTGCTTGGGTTTCACAGTCCACTTATTACTGTATTCGGCGGTTACTCAGCGTGAGAGGGGTGTTCAAGCAGACACATCAAGAAGAGATGACTCCCAGCTGCTGGCTCTTCAAATGTAAAGAAAAACAGTCACACGCCAGAGAATATATGCTCACATACCGTTCTGTCACACAAACTATCGCAAGGGGGCCGACATGTTAACATTACAGGCTCCATAAAGCCGACAGCATTTTTGTCATAAGCAGAATATGTCAGTGTTGCACTGATGACTGTGGACAATGGTTTGCAGGAGGAGAAAAAGTGATGAAAAGCTCTTTAGTATCTAAAAACAAACAAATCAGACCAAGTTTAATTACAATGACCTGCAAAAATAATCATACCCTTTAAAAACTTTACATTTTTTGTTTTCCTACAAGCACATACTATTTGCCACATATTATGGCAAATTGGAATTTAAATAGATAAACCAATTTGTATTCAGTACTTTTTACTCTGATATCCTTAAGGAAAATCTGTTTGAGTCTACTCCCTTGACAAGAAAACTAGCTGGTCCATGGAGTCCATTTATATCCAATTTATTATCCATCCAGGGTGCACATACAGCATATCAGCATGCAAGCACAACACTTTGTGTGGAGGAAAACAATCCCAATATTGAAACAGAGGTGGTAGAATCAGCAAACTGAGTTCATGGGAAGATGGATGGAACTAGATCACCAGGAAAAAAGCTATCTGGTAATGGTGTTGCACGTCCAGATGACATCATAACTTGTGAAAGATAAACAAACATGTAACTAAAATACAGGGTTTCTTTGTGCTTCAAGTTTATTGCAAACATAGTTCCACGATCGTGAGTAATGCATCCATCTACTGGGAAAAAAAAAAAAAAAGTTTTCTAATTTCCATCTAAACAACATAGTTTAATTTAAAAAGTTGCATCTGGCTCCATCTGCTTTTTTGGCAAAGAAAAAAGCAAAAGTTGAAGCTTCTTAGACTTTTACGAGAATATCTTTATGTTCTCCTAAAACATTTTCTGCTGCAAACAGAACCGATCACACTACTTGCATTGACAACCTGAATCTGTTGTACTCATAAGCTAATATTTATTTTAGTCCAAACAGTTATTTGTAATGTTGATATTGCGTACAGTGAATAGCGATGTATTGCGCAGCCCTAAGCGAGATGCAGGGATACATTGGAAGACAATTTGTTGCAGGCTGCAGAAGATTCACTTTAGAGCAAACAATACTAAAACATTATGTATGTTTTGGAATGGTCTAGTCAAAGTCCAGACATAAACCCAATTGGAATTCTGTGTCAAGCCTTAAAAATTATGTTCACAGATCTTCTCTGTTCAAGTTGAATGCTTGAGCTACTTCATCAAGAGGAATTCTTTTGCAAAGGAAATACATTTGAAACAAATTGTAATTTGTGGATTTAATGTGACAAAATCTGGGAAAGTATAGAGTATGAATACTTTTACAAGCCACTTTATACTATATTTCCTAATAAATAAAATAAGTCTCTTCCCAAAGTGAAAAACTAGGAAACTTTATACTCAAAGTTCATGAACTAAAACAGTTTTCATGTGAATCATGTTTACTAACAACTGCAACATGATGCTGCCTTTATCAGAGGATAAACACTGCAAATTGGTCATCAGGGAACTAAGAGTGACAAGCCTTTCTGGTGTTTTTTTTAAACCTACCAAAATGAGCATGTTGAAAGGAACAGAGACCATTGTGACTCATTGTTGAAAAAGATTGTGCGGATAAGCACAGGCACTAATAACGGCTGCAGAAATGACAGAACTGTGTGTGTCTCTGTATGCGATGACATGTCTGCTTGCTTGTCTTTGATCTGTGTTTTATTAGAGGCCTCAGGAAGATGCTGCTGAGTTGAAAAACAAGTCACGGAGCTAACACTCTCTGCAGGGAGGTTAGGAAGTGTGTGCCTGTCTACTTGGTGTTTCTTCTTTCTCCACCGTGTTAGTAAGAGACAAGATCTGAGCAATAAACACACTGCATCCCATGATACCAAATGTTTGCTTATACAGGAGCATTGAATTCTTTTCTGCTTAGAGCTCCTGCAAACACAAAACACAGAGACACACACTGCAGCACCAAGGCCAACTCTCTTTAAGTGTGGCTAATGAAATCAAGGAGCACATTCCAAACTCTGCAGTTTGACCTTTTATGCACAAACCCTTGACCTGCATGACAACGCAACAATATACCCCAAATGAGTAAAGGATGAACAACATACAGATACACACTTCCCGACTGATTAAAAAAACAAATGATACTGTGGGATTATTTTCTCTCACTCAAAGCAGCAGTAAACGGGATTAAAAAAAAAAAGACTGTGTATTTAAGAACTAATTAAATTTTTTTATGCAGTATGAAGAGAGTGAGTGCGTTTTGATTAGTCAGTTTCCAAATTTTTCACATTTAAATTCCATATTTTTCCAGAATAAAAGTTGTAGACAAATTTTTAAAGAGGAAATAAGTTGGAAATAAGCTGGACAAACAGAAGGATGGAATAATAAATTCATATAAAGGGGTGGATGTACAGAGGAATTAAACTAGGAAAAATGGATAGATGAAAGCATAAGGAAAACAGATAGATAAATGGATGTTAGATAAAGATTATGGGCAAATGGAAGAATGAAAGGGGAGTCAACAGAGACAGAGAGAAGGAAAACAAACAGGAAGATGGAAACCAGGGAATTGACGGACGGAGGGCAAACGCATAGACAGGGAAAATACAAATAGGGCTGTCAAAATAGTTGATATATCAAAACAAAAAATGATTAAAAATAAAATTTAAAAAATATTGAACAGAATTCATTTGTTCTCCAATTTGCCCAAATTATGGCAGTTCTGGTACAAAAGCTGCAGAAACAGAGACGCTCAGTCTGTCCCCTCCCAAAACAGGCGCACACCTACCAAAACAATGGGTTGCTATTAGAAGTTGTAAATTCCAACATGGCGAGGACATTTTCCCCCAAAAAACAAACAACAACAACATATGAAACCTTCTTAAGCTGACAAGGCAAACACAAAAGTGTCGTTATGAGGTATTTTTTCCTCTCATGTGGACAGTCAAGACAAAAAAAATCTTAAGCGTTTCCCAGGGAATCTGCCCTCCAGTTCTGCACCACACAACATTCTAGTCACATAACACTCTGTTCTACTGTGGTATGAGTTAATACAGGATGATGTTAATAAGCACATGGCTTAATAGACTACCAAATACTCAAGACACAAAACAAACCAGTGTTTCTCATGCATTTAGTTGTAAAGACATTGGAGACAATCCATATTTGGTGCAAATATGGATTGCTTTTAGGATAGTAAATGGACAGGCATACACATATATACATATAATTATGTGTAGCTATACCAGAGAATACCTGGAGGGATGCAAGGACAGATATATGAATGGTAGACTGTATAAAACCTTTAGATAATGACACAGGCTACAGTTTTGAAATATAAATACATTTCAATAACCTTAAGCAACTTTTGAGATTGTATAAGAACCTTATTTATTAGCCAAGAGATCTCGACTGGCCTACAATAGATCTGAAGTGCTGTTGACTGTTATCTTCCTTTGTTATAATCTGGTTGGGTTTCCTGCATCATGGTCTGCTAGATAAAGTACAAAAGCTTGTCTGAAAGTAATTTGACCCTTTCAGCACTTGTGTCACTTCATGGAATGTCTGTGAATGGGTAAAACCTTCACCAGCATTTTTGGGGGTTCTCCAAACAGAGAAGATCTCTCACTCATCTAGTTTCCCCTTTCACTTTGTCTCTTGCCCTTGTTACCTACCTTTTCCTGGGATAAGTAGGTACTCCAGTTTTGTAGTATTTCCTCCCTTTCTGCCCTCCACTTTTTGTTCATTCTTCCTTCTTCCTTTCAGACTTTATCTCCACATCAAGGTAGCTACTTCAGGTAAGACAGGTAGGCATAGCCTTTTACTAGAATTACACTTTCTTTCCCTCCTGTTCTCCTAAAGAGGTATTGTGTGTGCTGAGAGACTGTGAGTGGACATGGAGTATATTTAAAGGTCTCAGTTTCAAAACAAAGCACAGGTCTTGGATAATGTCTCCAGTCTTGTTCAGAGCAGGTACAGATAGCCTTACTACAAGATACATTGAGGAGAAGGTCAATATGCAAGAGATTGTTATGTAAATGTGTCATTACTGTGTTTGTGCTTTATAGTTTTTAGTTAATCTAAAAACTTGGGTCATATAAAAGCATATGACCCAAGACATCACAGGAAATCACAAGAAACAATGGAAAGCTTTTCTCCTGTCACATAAAGAGAGTGCAGTTTCTGCTGGAGGTCTGTGGGTATGAGCATGAGCCTCAAGTGTGACAGACAGAACAAAACAGTGATTTATGAAGCCGTCTTCAATAACCAAAAGTGCGTCTCTGTGAAAAGAGATGAGACACAGGTGAGTAGTTGGATAACACACTGATGGCTCCTATAACACTGACAAACACCCAAGGGTGAATGAAAAATAATGCAGCACGTACACACTTCCGATGACAACCCTTTATCCCATTACAATGACCTTTGGTCTGACCTGTCAAAGGTTATTAATGACTGTTAATGTACACCGCTTTGTTGTTTTGTGTTTACATATGACCTGCACCCATTGATCAAATGAACAAGGGAGCAATCCTGTTTAGAGGAAAAAAGATCCTTAAATGTGCCTGTGGTGTTGTATAGAAATATTTCTCTATCTTTTTATTGCAACTTCTTGGAATGATTTAATGGGTCAGCAGCAGTACTGGCAAGAATGGCATAGTAGAAAAGCCTCTAATTCTGCACTCAATACATTTATATTCTCGTTTTAAATAGAAAAAGGTTCCATAAAATGAAACTAGGTTTTAAAGAATAACTATAAAACAGTTGTGTATCCAGATTTGTCCAAATTTAAGATTGTCCAAAAACCCTAAAAAGTTGAACATATCGCTATGTCCCTGGGCTCGTTTTTTTTTCTTCCAGTGGTTACATTGTAACAATGAAGGGAAGTTGCCCAGGACGTAGTTAGTTCCACATTTCAATTGCCTAAATCTATTGAGTTTTCTTCATAAATGAATACAAGTTGGTTGTGCATGGCAGCATATCATTCAATTATTTTCAAGGGAGATCTTTATTTCTTCTGTCAGTCCACTTTCTTCTTTTTTACTAGCCTTTAAAAGATGTCTTGTGTGCAGACAGAGGTGGAAGTCTTGGAAGACAGAAAGTGCCATAGCGGCTGTTACCTCTTCAAGTAAATCACTGACCCAGAGCACAACTACTGTACACACAGTCACACAAACACACACATGCAAGTCCCAGGAGAAGTTCGAATACAGCCTGTGAACCTCATCACTCAGTGAGGGTAGAGTAAAGACTGATGAGAAATGTCACAAGAGGATCCCCCTCCCCAAAGCCCCTTTCCTGAGTGACCACTGCAGTGCCCTTTTTAAGTGCATCCTTCCTCTTAACTTCCTTTTCTTCCCTTTTCATCCCATGAGGGACTAGTAAGGTAAAGAATAAGATTTGCAGGATGATCCTTCAGTTGGGCAGCCTAGTCAACTAAAAACTGGAATGGAAAGAAACTTAAAAAAGTAGGCTGATTTTCTGGAAAATGACTCTGTTTTTTTTATTTATTTATTTTTTTTATTTTATCTTTCTCCTCTACCTGCATACTAAAAACTCCAGTCAACTCCAATCTCTAACCACCAAATACCAATCTTTAAAAGACCGGACCTGATGATTACGATTTTGGCCAATACCATTTTTTTTTTGTTTGAAATGTTGCAAATTATAGCAAGAAAGTCACTGAGTTGGCAACAGTGGGGTCACTATTGTTAACTGCAAATGTAAAGACATGACCTGGTGGGCCAGTCTATCAATAAATCCTCTCTCTTGGAAGAGAGGTTTTAGAAGAGGATAGCCAGTGGTTGATTTTTAGACCTTTTCTGAGGTAGATACGATCAGAGGATGAGATTGGCTTCATATGCAAGTATTGGCCAATCACTGATTTCCCAAAATTAAGAAAAGATGTGCCAATAAATTGACAGGCTGATAAATCAGTGTACACCTTATTACAATCCAATATACAGTCACTATGGCTTTTTCTAGCACACAGACAAACCTTGATACAGGAAATAGAGTCTTGGCATGTGAAACAGAAATGGCAATCTTTATTTTGTGTAGGCAGATTAAATAAAAACAAAAATGCTATTAAGATGACAATTTAAAAGCCATGGTCACATACTGACAAACGCTCAGGGTAATAAACATGAGAGGATTTGCTGGAGTTAAAAGCATCATAATTAGATATGATTTTGTTTGGTTTAACAAAAAATAGAAAATAAGCTTCAAATTAGTTTGGCAAACCTGACAAGTTTCATTTGGACTTTCTTTAAAAGGAAATCTTTTTCAAAGTAGCTCCAACAAATCTACTTTTCTCTGCAGCTGGTCTTTAGCTTGTGAAGCAGACTACAAACATCAACATGTAGCTCTATTTGTGTATCTTAACCAGTTTTTGTGTGCTTAATGGATCTCAGTGAAACAAATGCATTCTGATGAAACTTTGGAATCACATTTCTTGGAATACACCAACCAGCTAAATCTACACATGCACACACCACTAACGCTAATCAGGATTAAATTTCTTCTGCTCTGCAATGTGAATGTATATACAAACATATCACCAGCCTCGGGGAGTTGTGTGAATCGGTAACTCATTAGCGCATACATGATTGGTTCATCACAGATCCAACATTTGATACACCAGGACTGCCGGGTGGAGCTTTAGTCATGTAACCAAGCTTTTAATCAATTTTATATTAAGGGTGTGTTGTAATAATAGAGATCACTTCCTAGACCCTTGATTTAATTCTCAATCTTTTGCTGTATATAGTTACAGTCTCACTGATGAGCGTGATAACCTGGTTTAGTACAAGGTGAATGTATTCACACACACACCTGTATAAGAAAACACACATGACAGCACTCTCCTCAAGTTTCTGTACCAGGTCCTAACATCGCCCCAGCTGTAATATGGGATTAACCAGTTACAGCATTTCTGGAACACCGAGTACAAAAGGTCAGAAAAAGTCTCGTGTTTTTTTCAGCTGGATTTTGTGAACCAAGAACACAGAGCTTTGCTACTGCAACAAGACAGTCCAGAAAGAAATCAAAAGCTGTAAAATTACAACAGGCACAGCAAAGTTTGTTAACGTTGTACAACTTTAACTTGGTAAGTAAGTAATGATTTCGCAAGTTAATAAGCATAATTGCTACAACAGAATCATTGGTTAGTTTTATTACTGAAAACCCACAGCATTTAAGCACGGTATTTTTACAACAAGACTATGTTTTTGTCCATGGCCCCAGTAAAACTGGGATTCAACAGAAACCATTTTGGCTGCATTTCATTTCTCACATTCATTAGGTTTACAAACCAGCAGAAATCTTGTAAAAGGGGACGTAAAAACAAATTTAAACAGTACACACTATAGGATTAAGGTCAAAATCACTGTAATGCATAACGCTGGCCTGGCAGGAGGTGTTAACGATACTAACATTTAAGGAGATTCTAAGCATCACTAAAACTGTGGCAGACTAAAGAGCCTTGTATTTTCTTCGGAACCTTTTAGCCTCTCAGCTTTCTCTGTTTTGATGAAACAGGAAGGACAAAGTAAGCCAGATGCCAGGAAAAAAAAGAAAATAAAAAAAACTAGACAAAGAGAGAGGGAAAAAATAAGCATAAACACGCACACACACGCATGCACGCACACAGAAAATACAAAACAAAACATAAAACTTTCTACTATTGTAGTAGCTTCTAGCAGAATTTGTGATGATTATGTGAAACGTAATCATCACAATCAATTATTTCCAAATATAAATTGCATACAAATACCCAATTTAGTTTTAATCTGCATTTTTAAAATAGCTTTATTAAAATATATATTTTCCATGAAAAACCTGTTTGCATGTGGGCAAAGGTTGCAAACACAGCAGAAAAGTTTTGTTCAGTTAAATATCTTTGTTAATGTGACCTTTGCATTTGCAGCAAGTTTGTGATTTACACCACACTAATAGCCACACTCTAATACCACAAAATAATTTATTCAAATTACGTAATCATCTCACTCTTGATTATCTATTTAGTCAAATATGAATGCTGAGTGTTTCAGACTAAACTCTACCAAGAAAAAAAAAAATCTGGAACATCAATCCACATTGTTATAATTGCCCTGACAGCAAAGGTAAACCTGGTGTCTTTTACTGAAGCCAAGCAGACCTTTACATCATACAATATAACAAATGTACTATTTAACTCCCTTCATCCCCACTTGATACTTGATTGGTGACAATCCAACGTACAGCACCTGCCATATAAGACAATCTCCTGTGTTCACATTCCTTCCCCCTCCATCTCTGCCTCACCTGTTTTTCCACACACACTGATATTTGATCTACACAAAACTAAATCTGTTGAGCACATTCCTTATTTTAGTTTTTCTAACCTGCTGAGAAATATCTGCCTGTGTTGCACACTCTGTGTCGGTGTGTGAAATATGTGCTGGATGAGTGCACTCAACTTGCCTTGGTGAAAAATACAGAGAGATGTGTTTCACTGCCAAGAATCCAAATAGGGAACTTTGGAGATTTGAGGAATGTCCCGACCTAAAAGAAAGAAAGAAAGAAAAAAGCAGCAAAAGGAATAGATTATAAGAGGAGAGAATCTATTTTTGGCAAGTACCACTATGATTTAGCATTTGCTTCCAATCAAATATGTCTTTTTCATTAGAGAAATGAACTGACTAACTGAACAGAAAAGACACGCTACAAAAATAAACTCCCCAAACACCATCAGGATAAAATTAAAAACTCATATTCACCAAAATGTTCTTTCCCCTTGTTAGGAGAACATGTATGTTGTGTATGTATGGGAACATGTGCACATTGTAAACAGGTTCATTATGTCAATTTGAAGACTGGCTTCCATATTTTTATGATAGCTTGATTTCTCCATATTAAAATTTTAGCTCTTTGTGAGTTAAGTTGCAAAAATATGTTAAAATCTCAAGATTCATGATCATGAAGGTCAAGTGTTGGAGAGCATAGGAGGTTCTTAAAAAGGCCAATTTCAAGGAGTCAGATACAGCTATAGGGTGTAAAGTCAAATTTCTTAGGTTGTTTTCAATATATACATTTTCATAACAACTGAAGGCAACACAGTTGCTTGACTGTGGTATATCTCCCACCCCCTTAATTGTATTTAAGCTTTACACTTTTAATGTATAAATTTGCTTTGATCACCATCTCTAGCTCTGGCTGAATGTTCTCTTCTCTCTCCAGCTGAAAGGTGAACCTCTGCCACAGTCAAATCTTTTGCAGCCTCCAACAAGTTTTCTTCCAGCATAACTGTATTTAGCTTCATCTATCTTCTCATTCCTCTGACTATGTTCCCGCATAAGGGAAGCTTCCCCAAAGTGAGATGCTGTTTCAAGACGGGGATTGTGCATTAAGAGTGATGTCCATCTAGTGTTTTAATACAAATAGCAATTAGGTTGTAGGTACTGTTCTATGTTTCACATAAAAGCAGAAAATTAAAGTGAGAAAGTATGTTGTGTCCTTTTGATTTGTTTGAACAGTTTGTTACTTTTACTGGAAATTTACCAGATCTCAGAGTTAAAAGCAACATGAATCAAATGTCTATTTACTCGTATGTTTTTGTGCTAAACTCAATTGTGTTCATCTTGAATTCTCGATCAAAGTAAACTAGTTTTAAAATAAATAAATAAATAAAGTTTTCAGCACACTTAGCAAGAGCTTGACAGTTTGCTTATACTTCTCATTTATCTTCTGCATGTGTTTGTACCTTGCAGTAGCGCAGTGACTCCATAAGCGTGAGGAAGCCAACAGATGCTTGTTTATGAATTCCATGCAACTCTACAAGAAATTAAACAGAATTAAAAGGAGGTGAAAATTGATATTATTGATGGAAGATTGAGTCATTTACTGTTAATATGTGAAGATATGAGATTAAACCAATGACTAATCTCAGAGAAATATAGTTAAATCTAGGATTACTACTTGCTCAATGTGTTAATGATATTTTTCAACAACATCAGTGCCAGCTCTTACTCATGCCAGAGCATTCCCTGTCTCCATCCCATACATTAGAGACAGCATGGCCGGTTATAAGGAGGTTCACCAGGCTCTGACTGAACGAGAAAGGGACAAGAAAAACAATGTTCATATAAGATACAAAATCTGCTGAGCACATATGAGCTTTGTGGAAAAAAAGCACATATGTGAGCTCTGCATAAAATATTAAAAATAAATATGTTCTTAAGAGCCACTAACATTTCTTAGAGAAAATTTGAACTTCAGAATGCTGATCATGTACATGAAGTGTTCAGCTCTCCTTTGCATCCATAAACTCAAACTTAAACTGATTTGGGGCATGCTGTGGTGGCGCAGTGGTTTAGCACGCCCCACGTTTGGAGGCCTTAGTCCTCGACGAGGACGTCGCGGGTTCGAGTCCCGGCGACCTTTGCCGCATGTCTTCCCCCTCTCCCTTCCTGTCAGCCTACTGTCGCGGAAAAAATGCGAGCCACTAGCGCCGCAAGAAAAAAAAAACAAAACTGATTTTGTGCAGCTGAGAGTCACAGAAGTTCCCATAGAGACAATGGTCAACTTTAAGCCCAAATTAAGGCTCATGCTGTGATCATGAAAACAGAGATATTATTCCCAGTTGTTCTGCATCCCTTTTATCTTGTCAATATGTGGGAGCTTGCTGCAGGCAGGGAGAGACACCAGCAGCGGGTTTAGAGGTGCAGTAGGCAAGGATAATGTATTTGTATGAAACCAGTCATATATATGGTTTACACATACAAAATGTGCTTTACAAGAAATGAATGGAAAAGTGTTAAGATAACAAAATCCTTTACGTTTTGCTGACAAAAGACCCCAATGTATTAAACAGGGATAAACAGAGGATGAACAGTGCAGCTTAAAGCATTCCATCACTTCTAATTTTGGGCTCTCACCATTATAAAGAGAAGGATAGACAAAAGAACAGCAAAGTCTTTAATTAGCAATATAATTTTAATAAAAACAAAAATCTACTTTGTATTACTTGTTTTAATAATGTAAACTAAAACAGCTTTGAATGATAATCATTTTAAGTCAGCTTAATGATGAAGAAACAAGAAGATGGATTTGTATACCTTCCGTGACCATGTATAGGGTCTATGAGGGGCTCTGTTGGGTCCTGGATTTCATTTCTAATATTCTCTATGCCCTGCAAAAAAAGAGCAAAAGAGAACATTTGTTGAACATTTAGAAATCTTTGCAACCTCCACATAAAGTTTGAACATTATGTGGTATGTCCATTTTTTTGGATACTTATTCAAAAATATGAATACATATTTTTGAATAAGTATCCAAACGCAAAACCTAATATTCGATTTGTACCTAATTAACTTTATATTTTTTTTTAAATCCCCTTAATCTCAGAAATCATATTACCGCCATCAGTATTTGAAATTACCATTTCTCTCTCCCTGTTACATTTTTCCCCTTACCTTAGTGAGGATGACAGAGTAAAGGAAAAGCAAAACCCCACAGCACCCCCTCCAGGACTGGTATAGAGACAGCACCTCCTCTCTGAGATCAGACACTGACAGGACAGTTCGCTTGCTGCAGGATAAAGGGGAGGTGGGAAAGTAAAAAAATATATATACATATATAAAATTATAAGAAAATAAAATGAAACAACAAAAAGTAAATTCCAAGGGTGTCAGGTTGTAAAATGTAAAATGGATTGTGTTTGCCCGTCCTTAATGTGTAAAGATAAAAAAATGACGCAAGACAAAACAGGACAAAGAAAAATTTGACTGCTAGGGATTGGCACACCATCCTTCTCATCCTATTGCTCATTAAAAAAATACCAGTGAAGATGTCTGTCTTATTTAGCATGCACCTCTTTGCTTTGAGCAAGCTCTGCGTTTTGCTGACTGTAGTCTAAGCTGTCAGGGAGCTATGTGATGAAATTTCAATGTTTCTCACAGCAAGCTCAACCGTGCATATATTTAATTTGCTGGTGTGTCTTTAACAGACATCTTGTGTGTAAGCGTTCTTTCAACAAGGCAATCAATGAAAGCAGAGAGTTGGCAAATTGTAAGGAGAGTGAAAGTTCACTTTAAAAGCCAAGACAGATAAATTGAGACCTCCTTTTTATGCTCCTCATGCTTCTGAGAAAAATGCAGCAGACTATAAAAATCCTGCACTTTAGCAATTGTCAAACCTCATTATTTGTTTTAAATCCCTCTCTCCACAATATTCATCATTTTACCAGACTATATAGGGAAAGGTATTGATGATGAGAGGAAATATTAGTATGGAATTTGATAAAAATGTAATAATCTTTACTTACTGAAGTATACTGTGAAATTGCTCAAAACCAAGGTCCTCAGCAGACAAAGCAGCTAGACACAAGAAAACACAATCACAGAACCATGAAGGCAAAACATCAGACTGTTAGAGTTAGTCTGTCAAACTTCAGTAAAATATATTTAGTTGGGCAGCCAAAGATGCTGTCAGTGACTGGGCGATGATACAAGACTAACTTGGCTGCTGTTCCTGTGGCGACTGACTGCTCTCTGGTCTTGGCATGTCCTGTGTTTGAGACTGTGTCTGGGTCTTAGAAAGCGTGCTAGTATATGGGCTCTGTCCCTTGGCCCAGGTCACAAAACAGAACCCTGTGGAGGGGCTAGCACAGGCAGACTCAAGGATTTCACTCAGTGTTGAACACAGGGCCATCTTCTGCTCCTCTTCTAACAGAGACAAACATGAAAACATCAATTGTTTTGGTTAGACATAAGGAAAACTGTAAAACCAATAATAATTTTTTAGGGAAGTTACCTGACATTTGTCTCCATGTGGAATTTTCTCTGTTAAAAAGAATGTTCTTTAGGAAAAAAGCCTGCAAAGAAAAACTCAGTTTACAGCAACTGGAATTTTAGTTGCATGTCATGTTAGCCACTTATCTAATATTCAATGATCTTATCTTGTTGCCACTGAATGAACTAATATTCAGGCTGTTGTGCAGTGAGAAACTTACCTGAACAGGTGCAATCACAGCACATGGTCCTCCTTCAAACTGCTTCAGGGCAGTTTGCTCATGCTCACTAAAAACAAACCCTGTAAAAAAGGGAAGTCTTCATTCAACAGTGAGCCAATAATTCATCCTATATACATATTTAGGCACACAATAAACAAAATTTCGGCTGGATCTTTAGTAAAACAAGGATTGACAACAGACATATAGATAAAAAATAAAAGAGGAAGATTTAAAATGTTCAAAATAGTTTGATAAACTCTAGCTTGTCTAAAAGAGATATTCTTCCAATAAAATATCAAATGTTTGCCAATTTCTAAACAACTGAAAACATAGACAATAACTCACTGTGGTTATCTCAACAAAAGCCCTACCTTGAGACCATCTTCGGAAGATCGAAGTGGAAACTCCTCCCCCTGATGGTTTTCCCCAAACCAAATCAACCACCTCCTTATTTAACTCTGACATGATTGGCTTCAAATCCTTAGTAACGCCCTCTTCGGTCCGACTTTCATGCAGGGAAAAGAGAGGCCCTGTCTGTTCTTAATGCAGTCTCTTCCAAATGGCAACACTCCACTTCCCAGGGCAGTCTGTATCTGTGGCATTAGCCACAACTTCTCTCTGTGGTCCAACTTTGTCTGAGCTCAGGGGCTGGCAGCAAAATGGAGCATAGGTATGACATCAATCTGCCAGGCAACAGCACACAAACACAAATCCAGATTTGGCTTTGGTTAAGGTGACTTCAAGAACAGACAAAACAACTGTTATATTTAGTAACAGAAGAGCTTGGATTTTGTGCAGTTGGACAGATATTCACAGATTTGTGCTTTACTGATACTCTCAAACAAATTGCTGTAAAGTACTGCTTCCCTCTAGTCAAAGTGAGCTATATGATGACCTAACTGATCACTGTATTAAACATTTACCAAATAGATATTTCCAGGCTGGTACTAATTGCCATTTCTTCTTAATGTTTGACCAGCAGATTCTGGTTTTGGTAAATTCTGATTTATTTTTCTAATATCCATCATAGTCACCTGTGTACATTTTATTTTAATTCAGTGATTCAAGTTAACAAAATTGACCATATGAGGGGGGAAAAAGCTTTCTGAAAAGTCATCTTCTGTCTTGATGACTTTTCTGCATGTCTGCAAAAAAGTAGCTTACAGTGTTTTTTTCCAAAAATAATCTTCCACCATGCATGGGAATACAAAATGTTCCACAAAAGAGGCGCATTTTCTTGCCACTTTATGATGAGATCAAGTTATTTTCTTCAGTTTTCAAGTTACAGTTAATTAGTAGAACATTTTATTTATTTTGTTTAAATAAAATATGAAAAAGCATTACATAAACTTGTTTTGTGAAATAATATTCTCTGTCACATCTTTTAATTTTGAAAATTGATTCTACAGCAAGAAATGCGACTGTACACATTGAACACTGAAAAACAGTATATCATTGGAAGACCGTTTGTTCAAAGAGAAATCATAATTTCTAAAAAGTGTTTTTAATTAAGTAAGAATTTTACATTTTTTGTATAACGGGTTTTTAAACTGGACAGATGTAAAGTATCCAATAATTTCATCTTAATTATTGATAATAATAATGTATCTCCCTCATTATGTATCCTGTATTAATGATTGTATTGCTTAAAATATATTTTAGTGGCCTTTGAAATTAAGTTACAACATAAAGACACAAAGATTACTTTGCCATCACAAAGTAATCTCGGGGTTTCTGCCTCCTACGTTGCTGTTGGAAAAAAAAGCCAAACTTTTGAGCTATTGTCGAAACTGACATGAGCAGTGATGAATTATGAAGAAAAATTCAGAAAGATTTTTGGGCGTTTACTAATTGTACTATACAATTTAGCTTGGGAAGCTTGAATTACATTTCTCATGAAACATAAAAAGTGCAAGCTGTATTATATACGCAATGATCGTACATATCACGTTTTAAGTATTTACAGAACCTGCAGCTAATAAGAGTTATTTGAACACTTGCTTGTTCTGCAACCAAGCTAAAAGGCTAGCGGCTTCGTTAACGTCAGGTGGTTACAACGGATGATAAACAACGAAATATTTAACAACGAGCGAAGAGCTCGTTGTTATTACAGTATGACGGAGCAAAAGTTAAAATATTAGGCAACTTGGCGTGGCACCATCAAGCATTAGCATTAACACCTTTCAGCTAACCTTACATTGCTTTATCATTAAATTTCTTGTCACTCCAGGACGGTGGCAGATGTAACGGTCGTGAGAGGCTGTAGGTTGTCATTATTTCGACGTAAATATTCTACACTTACCTCAAAATAGACTCGAGTATTAGAGGGTCTGTGTAGGCTGTATTTTGTTGAGCAATTTCACCGCCAGCCACATTTCTGTCATTCGTTTATTTACAACAAATTGTAAAATGAAGAAAAAATACTGCGTCCATTTGACGTATTATACCATTGGTTGAAATTGAGAAAGTTCCAGATGCGTCACAAGGCGTTGTCTCGACGCATTGCCTGATTGGCTCACCACCTTGTCGATCAAGTTTAGCGCATCCTCAAAAATGGATTTGTAAATTTAAAACACAGTTTATGACTTAATTTTTTATTATAGCTTTCAGAATATTTCTGTAACAACAAACATAACACTAGATCTGAAGTATTTTACGTTTCTACTTTCTAAGTTTTAAAAATGTATTCCGTATGAGTGGTATTTTGTTCATTATCAGTCTCCGTAGCTGTGACTGTGGATGCGTTTCTTAACAATCAGCCGGTGAATGACCTGGGTGGAAATGATCGCAATGAGAAGAGTATTTTCCTTTTAAATATAGGGCTAATTACGCATATTTGTTTTAGCTGAAGGGAGTTAGAGGCAACCTGTCAAACCGATCCTGTATTATTATATCAACAGCCGTTAACAATAAGCAAAAATTACATACAATTCACCAGAACTCACCTCCTGACGCATACCGAGCCGGGTGGGAATCAAAATCTGCAGGTCAAATAACTTTATTTAGAAATATGCTTAAATATCAATGACAGTGAAAGAGGCGTCTGTCGAGCATGCCGGTTGAGATATGGACATGTCACGACAGATGCGCTGATGGAGATTGACTGTGTACAAACCTCTCCCTCACGGCGTCCCTACTGCCTCGTCAAGTCGCAAATCGGGCGCACCCAGCTCCAGCACTTACCGCATGCGTGATGCATGCCGCCTGCAAAGTTCTTTAGCACGCTTGAAGTATATTTGGGAAAAGCTTTTTTATTAAAGGGCAACATTTATTGTAAAGAGTAACAAACGTTATTTATCAGTATGGGAGGTCAGGCTAAGAACAAGAAGAAAAATAAACCCAAGAGGAAGGACAACCGTCAAAACAGGGGTCAGCTGTGCAGTGTTATTTTATAACCAATGTAAAATTTGTTCGTGCCATTTATCACTAAATGAGACACAAGCAACTTTTCATTCGCGCATATGTTTCATCTCCGCAGATGGAGGATTTGTTGATTTGTCACCCCAAGAAAGGATGAAAGTGAGAATGCATGAGAAAGCCAAGAAGAAGACAGCTGAAAAGTACTCAGTGCAGCAACTACTAGAGAAGGTGCCTTTAAAAATGAAACATATCACAGCAGAAAGTAGCTAGGTTTTATTCTGTTCATTTATTCATCTTGTGTGTTCAGACTCAGGAGTACATGGACAGTTTTGACTTTGAGATGGCTGGCCTTTTCTGTCAGAGAGCTTTGGATGTGGACTCCAACAACCTACAAGCTCTTGACATGCTGGGGCACATTTGCTCTGAATTAGGAGACATGCAGAAAGCTAAATCAATATCCTTTTGTGACTTGATTTTCTTTATACATTATCTACTGATTAGTCACTAAAGCATTGTGTGTTTTGTTCATTCTGTCGTGAAATGGGAATGGTTTGGGCTTCCTTTACCAACTCCTAAGTGTTTCTCCGTGCAATAGATCTGAGCCCGGATGTTGGTCATAGCAAATACATGTATCTGGGACAAATTCACACCGGCCAGGAGGCTGTGGACTACTACACAAGAGGAATACAAGTTCTTCTATCGGTTCTAGAGAAGCAGGAAACAAAGGTTAGTGAGAACAACTTCATACCCTTTGAACCTATCCACATTTGGTCACTAAACAACTACAAGCTTTAATATATTTATATATTAGTTACAATTATATTTATAGATAGTTTATGTGGTAGACCAATCCAAAATGGTGTATAATTACCAAGATAAAAGAAAATAATAAATGCTTTTCACAATATTTTAGAAATAAAAAACAAACTCGTGGCATGCTTTTGTTTTCAACCCTTCTGAGTGATGACTTTGGAGAAAAATCTTTTCCTGAAGTAACAGCTGTCACTCATGTGTGTATGTCTACCAGCTTTGCACAGCTAAAGACTAAAATTTTTGCAAATTCGTCCTCCCACTAAAGCTCATGCTAATACAGCTTTCTTGGGAAAGCTGTATTAGGTCTGGCTCTGACTCAACCTTTCTAACAGATGGATGTTCCTTGATCTAAAACAAGTGGGGTCTGACCACATGTGTGAAGTACAGAATTCTCACAGAATGCTGCTGCCATCATATTTCATCATAAAGATGTTGTTTTTTGGGGGAAAGACAGTGCCGCAGACAGTGTTGTACATATGGAAAAATATTCTAAATTGGTCTCATCTCACCAGAACACCAGTTTGTTTTGTTTTTTTTGTTTTTTTCCCTCTCAGCTAAGATAAATTTAGGCTACAAACTTGTGGTAATAAAAGCTTAACAATCTCTAGTTGGACATTTTATTACAGTGAACCATTTGAGTCTTGAACTGCAACGTGGCACTATGGTTTGTTCTGTTGCTTTGTAGCAAGAAGGTCCTGCTTTCAAATCCTACGCTGGACTTTTGTCCATGGAGATGCATGTTCTCCCAGTGCATTATAGGGTTCTCTCAGGGTCTTTGGATTTCCTCTGACAGTTCAGGCATATAAATGTTAGGTTAAATTGTCTCTCTAAATTACCCCTCAGTCTGAGTGTGGGTGCATGGCTATTTGTTTTGTGTGTTGCCCTGTGACCAACTGGGGACCTTCCTAAGTTCGTCTAATGACTGCTGGAGATAGGAAGCAACACACCTGATGGATGGATTTTGATTTTTTCAGTGATAACTTTTTCTTTGCCACTGTTATGCAATGTCCAGATTTGAAGAGTGCATTACTAAGAGATGTATCATAAAAAAAAAAATTCTAATCTTGATGTTAAACTTCTGCACAACCTTATACCTTTGTTCTCCAATAATCTCAAACAAACTTCTATTGAATAATTATTTCTAAGGAAAATCTCTTCAATCTCTTCTGGATTTTGGGAATCAGAATAAAGAGGGCTGAATATAAATCTATGCCCTACTTTTTGGCAATTCAGCACTATTTTCACATTATATAACATAAACTCCCAATAAAATACATAGAATTCAGTAGTTATAGTTTATAAAATGTGAATATCTTGAATGTGTCTAAATAGGCCCAATAATGATGCATCTTGTGTGTGTGTATTTTTAAGATGAACATTCTGAAAATGTCATTCTAGTTGAGATTGAAGACACTTTATGCTTAGTCCACAAGAGGGTGCTGTGGTCTAGAGTAGCCCTCCTATAAAAAATAGATTCTATAAACAAGTTACATGATGATGAAGGGTCTTCATGTGATCATCAGCTTTTGGAAGCACATGCGTTGTTTCTTTCACCTAGACTTTTTACCCGTTTAGTTAAAAATGTGTGTTATTTCTTATAAAATAAATTAAATTTCTCATTCACAATAAAAAGCCTGAACAATGGTGTGGACAAATGTGTTTGATTTTTGATACAATTAACTAAAATCTTCTGGAGTCACTTGAATAATCCTAAATACTGTGACAGAAAAGTGTCTTTTTCAAATCTTAAAAGCAGATAAAATAAATGCTGAGAAAAAGCCTATTTTGTATTTTCATAGAAATTTTTTTTTAATGAGACTAAATTGTCCAAAACTTATCTTAGATGTGACTTAATTCTTAAAATATTTAGTGGGTGTTTATGTCTTTCTTCAGATAATTACTAGAGTACAGATGTCTCCATTAAGACTGATGAACTAACAGAAAAAATCTCTGTGCTGAAATAAGTCATTCTGCAGAATGTGTATACGCTGCACTGAACAAGAAGAGGGCATTTGGGGGTTTTTTGTTAGTTATTCAATTATAACTTAGATTTTTTTTTTCTGCTTGACACAATCATGTTTTCAGCATAAATGGCCTATTCAACTGATGTTCCTCTGGGCGCATAGACAAGTGTTTCCTAACATTATGTAACTATTCATGTAAAAATACTTTCCTGTTGTTTTCAGTTTAAATACTTTATATGGTAATCTCTAAGTCAGGAAGTCTGTCTTGTGCTGCTCAGGCTGGAGCCGCTGGAACAACAGATGAGAACGGCGAGGTCCCTTCAGGGAAGGATGTCAGCGTGGCCTACTGCTCCCTGGCTGAAATCTACTTAACGGACCTCTGGTACCGCAGCAGAACAACCTGCACTGCTGACAACCAGAAATACTCTCTCACATTTTAGTCATTTCTGATAACTCCACATTTGGTTCTTTCTGCTTCTCTGATCGTAGCATGGAGGACGGAGCTGCAGACAAGTGCCGAGAGTTCATTGAAAAAGCTTTACAGTATCACCATGACAACCCAGAGGCTCTCCAGCTTATGGCCAGTTACCTGTTTAGTACAGAGAGAAACCAGGTCAGTCCACGCACTCACACAGGGACTCCAGATGAATTATCGCCACATTAAATCAGGAATCTGCCGAGTTAATTATTCTGAGCAGATTGAATTGTATGCCATTAATCAGGAGATGGACACTTACGTTAACACGCACACACAGATGGGTAAAGCCAATAGGAATGTTAATTACTGGGCAGATCATTGAGGTCATGTAGTCATCTGATAAATTGAAAGAGATGAGGAAGCATGTTGGACTCAGTTTCGGAGAAAACTGCTACATCAACCTTACAGTTTTATCCTGGAAGAACATAGAGGATTTGTGTAAACTAAATGGACCCATAATTATATTTCTTAAAAATAATATAGTAATAAATCTATCACCCAACCTCCTGCACTGTGAGGTATTTAATAAATCTATTATTTATTTATAAATCAATGTTGTAAATTAATTGATTGTGAACATATATTATTGAAACAATGTCATTTGTGACTGAATATTTCTTTATTCATACATGAAAACATTGTGTTACGTAGCTGAAATAATATCTCTTGAAAATTTACTTTTATCATTTTCTTTTTACTAAAAACTTACAAGTGAAATAAAACTCTTGTAGATATGCACTGCTCACGTTTTCCTGATTGGTGACAATTTCTGATTTTCTTTGAGGTTTTATCTGGTTATAATTTTATTTTCTAAAGATAGTTTTGCAACAAAGAGAAACAAAAATGTGCTGTTAGTCACTTTTTGTATCTTTTGTAAATTAAAAAGACAATTGAGAAATTGTATCGATCAGAGTTTATTTTCTGCTTTTTGATTTGATCATAGACCAAAAATTGTTAATTATTAATTAGTTACTAATTTAGATACATTCTGTGAATAAAAAAAATCTGATTACTTTGATATCTTTTTAATATGTAAATGTGTTAACATAGGCATTGATCTTATAGATTCAAACGAAAACATATTCTAAATCAATCAAACTCTTTATTTTTTGTTATATTGTGAGGAATAATCCATGATTATTTTACACTTAAGTGATGTAGGTGACAAAACATTTTTTTCTTACTCCTAGAGAAACTAGGATGCTAAGAGAAACTGCATGTTTCTCTAGCATGTGTTGTAGTTTTTAAATAAGTGAAAACGTATCATTAGTTACAGAAAACAGTCTTTCGTCACCACCGCTGGCAAGGCAAATTCTCATTTTGTTAATCTTTTGAAATCACAAACTCTTGACCACAGCAGGAGGTTGATTAGTTATCACTGTGTGTTATCATGGGTTAAAATTAACAATAAAGATTAAAGAGGAGCATTTACATTATATCTTCCATCTATGTCACGATGGATTCCTGTGAGTTAATGGAGTTTTAACGAAGCATGAAAGTAACATTTTAATTATAGCTCACGTAGCTTTCTCACTATGTTGTTCCATTTAGCCGTGTCGAGAGCAGGAAACAGCCTTGAGCTTCAAATATGATCTAGACTCAACAGGTTTGAGTAAGTTTTCAACAAGATCTCAAATCATTCATCTTGAAATTGTTGGGAAGTAGTCAAGAGTTCAACCAATGCAGTACCAGATGAAGCCTTTAGGGATCAGGCTTGCCCCAGTTTTTTTTTTTTAGCTATCCATACATCCTCAGATCAACATTTATTTTTTGTTTATTTTTTTCAGCTAAGCTGCTTTGATTATTATTTACAATAATTAAATTAAATCATAATAATTGGTCATTAATGTCTATGGAGAATCAATTAACCAGTGTGTAATGCAAGAATATTTCAGATTTTGTAGAAGACAAATCTAAGAAATTTTACACAAATTGATCATCACATGGATCTTTCATTTGTTTTTAGGAAGGGAAGGAATACCTGTTGAAAAGTGTTGGGATGTGGTTACCTGCGCAGAAGCAAAGTGCAGCTTCCTCTACAACAGAAGAAGAAACACAAGTAAGCTTGTTTTCTGGTTGCTATTTCTCTCACTGCCACAAGTAATATTCAGGTTAAGAAATGCACTGATCAGAATTTTGTGGCCAAGTTCAGATCTCTGGCTTTGATGTTAATCTTAACATTTTAAGTGTTAGGATTAACAGCCTTTGAAATAAAAAAAACATTATCACAGAGGCCACTTTTTAATGTAACTTTAGCATCTTTACTTTTTTTTTATTGGCAGTCAGAACTTTTGGGGCCCTTAGCAGGCGGCAGTGACTCAGGTAGTAGAGCAGGTGGCTATGGCCCCAGAGGCTCCCCATTCGAATCCTGTTCCTACCTGGGGATACTCAGGGGTTTGTGTAGGGAATGGCATTTGGTCTTTAAAAAAATCTGCCAAGTCCGTATGGAGACAGCTGCTGTACTGTGGCAATCCGTTAGAGAGAAGTGCCGAAAGGACAACAGCATCACTTAGCGAACTTAGCCTTACAGAAACACTAGTTTATTCCCTGGACAATGCAGTTGCTTAGCTTAACTGCTGCCAAACTTTTCAAATCCAATGTCTTTAATAGCAACATAAGTTTAAAAGCTCAAAATAATAAACTAGATAAATTTCTCTTCACTCTTAGCCTCTTCAAAAGTGTCTTATTAAGTTCTATGTTCCTCTGGACTTTACTATCAGCAGCCACACTAAAGAGTGTTGCTGTTGGCAGTGGTGTAAGGAAATCTAAGTTTTGCATCATTATTGGTGTGTGTATTGTGATGGCTCTAATTATTACTTCTACAAGACAACATAAGTCTTCTGATAGCCTCTTTCACTCTTTTTGCTTTCACTCTGGGTATTTTTCAAAGTTTTAAAGTTTACATAGGAATTCAATTTAATTAATTAGAATAATAAGGACTAGATCTATAATTTAAACATGCATGTTTGTCCCTTAGCAAGAACTTATATATTCTAGCTTTACTAAGCTAATTTTATGCAAGTACAGCTCAGAATATCTATGCTATTGCTCCGTCACATGAACATCTCACACTGCTTTATGCATGAGTATTGGCCTGTGTATTTCTAAAACCTTTGACTTTCGAGGCCCTATATTTCAGCTCAGTGCAGAAAACTATTGAAGTCACAGAAATATGCCCATCAGCCACATGAAGTGATGAAGGTTTGGTGATAAATATATTGAATGCAAAGTATGCTTAACTTTAATTTTGCATGCATTTCTGCCCATAGCAAAACAGTTTTTTGTATCTTACAGAGCACCCCTCCCCTGTGTCTTCTCCACTCCAGCAAACTAGTAGCAGCAGCAATTAGCAAACACCTGGTAGAACTGCAAGTCTGCTGAGCTTATCATAAAAATTATTTCTCAGTCCAAAGGTCCTAAGAACAGTTTTAGACCCCATAATGGAGGTGAAATGATGACAAGTTGAAGGCAGATTGTCTGAAATAGTAGGAGCTTCTTAAAGAGCGAGGCTTAAATAGGGGGTTTTCACCCCCAATGTAAGCTTACTCCCATCTGCTTGTGTCTGAGTGTTTTGGACAATCAAAAACCAGGAGGTTAGTCTATAAAATGATTACAAACAGCTATGTCTTTACTTAATTTTTAAAAACAAATCCAGATATCTAAACTTTTTTTCACATAAAGTATTAAAACTGGTAATGGTTTTATCCTGGTTTTTGTTTGCCCTTGCAGCCTCAGGGTGGTGTCTTAACTGAGCGCCTGACTCGCTGGTTAAGCTGGAAAACTGGTGGTATTCTGTCACCATCCAATTTCATTGGTGGATCTTTATTCAAGTTTATTTCAGAAAGCCTTTTAAACTAGTCTGGCTGTCACAGTGTGCTTTGCAGCGGACATTAAGGACATCAGCAAAGATATATATATTTTTTTAAAAGTAGGAGATAATGAACTGGCGAACATTCAAAAATAAAAAAAGATGAGACAAGCCCTTCACAAACGTGTGCTGTTAAGTCAAAGTGCGTGAAAAAAACTGATATGAAAGGCAGCACCAGGAGTCACTCTAATGGGGAAAAATAATGGCTACAGTGCTAGATTTTAATATCTCCAAATAAATTATATCAGGGTTCATTTAAAAAAAGAATAATGTGATACAGGAAAGGGTTTTGTGATGATTTGGTAGAACAAACCCCATGTGACTCCACAGTTATGACTCTTATCTTCACCTGCAGGTTGATCCGAACTCAGCCTGCTGACACTTTGACTGAGATTAACAGCCATGCAGCTGCGGAGCATTTTGCAGCCTGAAATTGGATCGTGTTTTTATCAGACAAAGGAAGGAAGAACTCTGTTGGATTTTTCTCGTGTAAACACTCCTCCAAAGGTGGTCACATTGTCCTTTATTATTATTTTCTGTTTGTTTGTTTTTTTCACTTCCTCCAGAATAAAATCCCTCCGTACGAGTCTCGCATCACCACGGCCAAACTGCTTATCGAGTCAGAGGAGTATGAGGTAATGTGTTTGCAGTGTGTTGTGCTTGCACGCTCTGTTTTGGCCAGTCAGTGCATGATTCGCGGCAGGAGGCCGGCCTGGCATTTCTTTATGTGTGTATGTGTGCTTTTCTTTCTGCTGAATAGCGCTGGAGGTGGGAAGGCCATGCCTGGTCTTTATGCCCTTCAGAGTTTAGTGTCAATAATTGAAGAGTGGTATTTACAGAGACGGGCTGGGGTGGGATGGGGGGACTGCAGAAGGGAGGAGATGGAGGAGGAAAAATGGAGGGGGAAAAAAAATCATAATGAACCTCTGTTTTGATGAATTGCTGCCATATCTTTGAAACAGCATACTCATCTGCTAAATCACTCATCAATTTCCAGTTTAAATGGCCTCAATTTCAGTGGCTCGCTGCCTTCAGTTCGGTACTGAACCTCCTAACAATCATTAACGCTTGAAGTCATTTTCTATGATTACTGCCACACCAACAGCAGTGTAGCAATTTTCTGTTGTGATCCAATGATTAATTTCTAGTCAATCTTGTTGGGTGGTTTATGGTTATTACTGACAGGAAATGAGCACAGCGTCCCTTTTTGTAAGTTTTTTTACTCTTCCACCCACACAGCTCGGCTGCAGTTACATCTTTGTGTGTGTGTGTGCGTGTGTGTGGGAGTGGGAGTGGAAGTGGGAGTGGGAGATGTGCTGTCAGGTGCATCAGTGAAATGACAGCGTTTCAGTCCATAGTTTCTGACATGTCATTTGTCTTCATCCTCCTGTTGGTGTCATCAAGCCTGAAACCTGAGCCTTGGCTGTGCTCAGAGCTTTATAATGTCACATAATTTACCATATATACCAACATGGGTATGTATTCCAAGAGAATGTATTGTTCAGTCAAATTGGTCTTTGGCCACCAGAAGTCTGAAATAGTTCAAGTTAGTTGAGCTTTATGTTCTTTCAGGAGTCAAGTCCCAGACTCGAAAGACGAATTAGGAGGGAACACGGTTTCTCATTGCTTCATGTTTTGCTATGTAACATGTAGATGTGCTTTTATTAAAGGGTTCATACATTATCTGGAAAAGTATAGTTTTCTTCAAGTATAAAAAAAAATTGTATTTCCATTTACCTTCATATATCTGTTTTCCTCTGTTTTTAATCCCATCCATGTCCAGCCATCTATCTGTTAGTCCAGTTAGATCTGCTTGTCCATTCCTCCAGCCACCCCTTGTTCTGTTTGTTGGTTTATTTAATCCATCTTCATGTTATCCATCCATCTGTATTATAGCTTAGTTTTTTTCCGTTTTTTTTTCAGTCTGCAATAACTGTTTACTTCTGGTCTAAAATCTGATTGGTTCTCCAATCTGCAGATTTAGTGATGAAGACCTAAATCTAAGTTTCGTCTTTAAATGCAAATAAGCTGCAACAACCTTTTGGCTTAGGATCAATAGTACTGATTTAGTTTAATCTAAAATTTATGTTTTACTATCATTTTTTGGCTCATAAATAGTCTTTAACTTTGTACATTCTCATTTATGTTGTTTAAAAAAAAAACTGCATGTTACGGCTTGTGCCACATCGTCTCTGCCTGTGCAATATATTTTCTTGTTAGTAAGTTAGAGGAGAAATGTGTTTCTGTATTTCATGCTGGTGACAGATTCAATCTCCAAAAATGATTTTTTTCCCCCCCTTGTCTGTTGGTGTCAGACAGCACTTCGTCAGCTGTGAACTCTTCAGTGGATGACAGTTTAAACAAGAAGCTAACACACCACCGACCTTTGGCTCAGTAAAGTAACACCTCTGCTCCCATTACCTTTAAGGTTATTCACTGCCTCGTCAAGAGGGAACTAAACAGAAAAAACACAAAACAATCCACCAACTAGGTAAAGAGTCCTGCTTATAATACAAGTGCTTTGATCCAATTCTAAAATTTAATTAAAATGTGCAACTTGTGTAATGCGTACACTTACTACAGAGTGACCTATTTCAAGCCCTTATTTGCTTATTTTCCTGATTATTATGGGTTAGAGCTAATGAACACCCTAAATTTAAGTTCTCAGAAAGTTTTAATATTACATTAGACCTTAAAAAATTATTCCTATTGCAGAAATGTCAGTCTAACAAAATGTGCAATCATGTAATTTGCAGTATATACACTCAGTATGTGGTCTTGGCTCTTTTTGCATGAAATATGCCATCAATCGGGTTTGGTGTTGATATGGTCCATCTGGCTCTGCTGAGATGTTGAGCATAAGTTACTATAATAGCAACCTTCATCCCATCTGCATTTTTGGGTATTCTGTCTCTCATGATCTGTACTATATCTTATAAACTCTAGGGGGCTTAGGCCAGGCCAGTATCCTGACATAAAGTCCAATGGACCAACATAAGCAGATGACATGGTTCCCAAAATTATCCTTAACTTGAAACTTGATGGTGGACATCAAGCAACTTGAATTCTGTACCTCTCTACTTTTCTTGTGGGCTCTGGTATGTTTATCGTCAAACACAAGAATGACTTTGTCTTAAAACAGGATTTTGGTACACTGAGCAACAATTCAGACTTTCTTTCTCTTTGCCTTTGGTAAAACACTTTCAACTCTGGTGTTCAGGCGTGGCTTAACACAAGGAGGGCGACATACTGTATGCATCACTTGTCCTAGATATGTTTCTATATGGTGGTTCTTAACACACCGACTCTAGATGCAGTCCTGGCTTAGCTTGTTCACCTTTTTCTTGTACACATTTTCCTTCCACTCAACTTACCATTAATATGCTTGGATGCAGCTCTTTGTAAACATCCAGATCCTTTGAGATCTTCCTGATGCCTATATCCAGCAGCCACTAAGGATGTGGCAGGGTACACCCTGGACAGGTCACTAGGCAACCAACTTTTCAACATTTCAATTTATTGAGATGCTCTTTGACATGATTGATATGAGTTGTACCATATTCCTGAAAAGCAATGTTAAGATACTATATATATATAGAGCTACTTTTCTTCTTAGCTCAAAATGTTCTCGTCTATCAAGCAGACATATAAACTAAGCCAATTTTACTGAGAGAGGGGCATGATGAATGCCAGGATTCAACTGGCTGAAACATCTATAGAGTCATTTAGGGAGGATAAAACATAATTTTCAGTCATTGATTGGCCACCCAAGATCTCTTGCTTCAACCCCATTAAGAAGATTTAAGATCTACTGAAGACTCCTCACAGCACACTGACTATGTCCTCATAAATACCAGAGCCAGACAAAAAGTTAATTCAGCTATAGACATAAAAAATGGTGTGTTAAATAAAACTAATGTTAAATGCAATGCTGTCAAAGGTGAAGATTTTTTTTCTCCTTTTTTGCCCAGGAAGTGTGAAACAGTTAGAATTTTTAAGGGGGTTTAAAAATATGTTTTAAGATGCAGCTTTTACTTATTTTTGTTGACAACACATTAAAACTCTCTAAAAATCGTAAAAAGCTTGCAAACAAGGGATTTGAATGATGGCTGGACCTGAAAATTAGCTGTTCCAAAAATGTGGCATGGAAAAAGAACAAGAAAAAAGTTCTCCCACATGAGTGGATTTCACATTCTATGATCGTTGCTACTTAATTTGGGAAAGAAAATGAGCCAAAAATACTTCTTCAAATCCGTTTCCCCCTTTTGATTCATTTCACAACATGAATGCTAGCCAGAAATGTCATCTTTCACAGTGCTAATGGAATATGAGCTCAAAGATAATTACAGAGCCCTCTACATTTATTAGTGCCCCTGCTAAAAATGTGTTAAAAGCCGTAAAATAAATTTTATTGCAGTAACATGTAATTTCACACTGATAATTTCAGACAAATCAAACATTTAATTTAAGCATATTATCAAAAGAAACAAACATGCCAAGAAATATATATTTTTAAAAAAAATAACAGTTGCCACACTTAATTGCACCACTACAAACTCCTGTGGAATAATTCAAACTAAAGTTTGTCCATAGCCTTTTTTCCTGGAATTTAAAAAGGAAATGACAAAACCTGTTTCTTACAGGCACTTTTTTAAATCGCAAAGACAATAAAACATGTCATTCAAATAAGGCAAAGGGTATGGTGATCTTCATAAATAAGTAGTGGTAACAAGAAAATAGGTTATTTTCTAAGTCAAGCTATATGTAGAATTAGACCAATGATCAAGGTGTTTAAAGTGAGCAAAACTGTGAAAAAACCAGGCTGGACACGGATGTTTGGGGAATGTTAAGGAAGTTGCATTAGTCGTGCTATTGCAAAGAACATCAATTTTAAGGTATGTTTCGCATCCTTGCCAGGTGTGAAAAAGACTGCGATTGCTCAATAGTTCATCTTTATAAAGTAAATAAAGTGGCTGTTTTCATAATTGTTTTAAACCATATATTTTTAAATGTCTGAATTTTAGGTTCAGACATTTTCTTTTGGTCTATAAGTGTAGAATTTAAAGAATAATACATTTGCAGCATTTTAATCACTGGATAAAGTGATAAATCTATTATTATTATTATTATTATTATTATTATTATTATTATTATTATCTATTATTTCATAAACATACAGTGAATTAGTTTTGAAGGGAAAAAAAACATGTGGGAAAAGTCGAGACATCCAACTGAAAAAGTGCATAAGTTTCACCCCAAACACACCATCACATCCAGTACAGAATAAAAGCCTTGATAACAAACACAGGTAAAATTCATAAACAGTTTTATATATTGTAATATAAATACAAGTCCAAAGCAAATACAGTTCTATTGCAATACAGTACCATGTCATACATTGTGAAGGACCAACTTACCTGCATTTAAGCTAATTGTTTTAATTGGGGGGAAAAAAAGTTTTGTTTCTCTGTTTTTATAAGTGTCCTGCAGAGATCACTTCTTTCTCACTCATATTGATACACACACAAACACACAAATGTCATCATCATCATCCATCATTGCTGCTGATTTACTTGTCACACAGCAGACAGGGAAACGGGCAGCTACCTTTTCCTGACAGCCATTAAGGCATCTTTCAGTGCAGTTGTCACACAAGCTGGTGGATAGTATCGTACCTACACACCTTGTCACTTGTGTTCACTTTTATTTATTTACTAAACGCTTCTGTCGTTAAATTTAGACTCTCGTGCTCCTTTTGTCTCCCATATTGCTCACGAGCAGAGTTTGCATAGACTTCTCCTAGATTAATTTACTTCGCTGTAGCTATCCCTGTTTGTGTGTGTGTGTGTCTGCATGTGTGTGAGCTATGGCGTGCCCTCACTTGTAAAGTGATTTGTCTTTCTCCAGTCTCTTCTGCACGCTCCAGTAAAATGATTCTGTTAAACAGCATTGCCTGAAGACGACACACAAACACACAAACTGCACTTGAGCACAGTGAACATTATAAATGAGTTCCTCCCCAGAGTCCCGCTTTTTTTTTTTTTTTGCTGTTGAAGTCTTGAAATAAAGAGGACAGCGTGATTGTATTGTTTTTAGTATTTATGTGCATCTTGTTTGTTTTTTTTTTGCCCCTCCTTTCCAACTTTATCCTTCTTTTAATTTGTATCACTCCCTATTTTTCTCTTATCTTCACAGGAATATTAATCTTGTTGTTGTTTAGAGCGTGAAGCAGCTTAAAAAACTCTGAATCTTTAATCACTTGCCCCTGGGCTGACCAGTGTAGTTAAGAAGTTGGAGACGATATAATGGTTATCATTTCTCACTTGTCCTCGCTTCCAGATATATCTCTTGTTCTATTTTTGCTGCTCTAAAACTGCCTGTTATATCTGTTGTTTAATACTCCAGCAGATCTTTTGTCCCATCTAATAGAATGAACTTTACAACATTTTGTAATGTTACAACAACAAACTTCTATGTTTTTTATCGAGATTTTATTTGGTAGAGTAACACAAAGTAGCAAATAGTTGCATATATGTGTGAATAAAATGAATGCTACTTTGTACTTTGTAGAACTACCATTTTCTGCTATTAAGTGGCAGGCATATTTGCTTATTCTTATTACAATATAGTTTAAGCTCAGTCAGATTGGACAGAAAGCATCTCAGATCATTAAAATATTAATGTGTATCTGGTCACACACATGAATGTGGTTTAATGTTCATTGTCATGCTAGAAGTTGATCCTCAGTTCCAATCTCAGTTGTTTTACAACCTCTAATAGAGCCTGGTTACACATTTTCTCACCAGCACCAATCCCTGTAGATCCTCCAGAGATGCAATGGGCCTCTTGGCTGCCTCTGTAATTAATGCTTTCCATTTCCAACTTATTTAGGACAACTAAAATATTTTGGTAGGATTTCAGGTTTGGGATAGTGTTCTATAACCCAATCCTCACTTAAACCTCTCCACATGTTACCCCTGCTCTGTTTGCTGTGATTCTTTGTCCTCATGATGTGTTGCTCATGAATGTTCTCTAACAAACCGCTTAGGCCTTCATAAACCATCTGGATTTATACTGAGAAAAATTTACGCCCAGGTGGACTCTTATGTTCTCACTAGATGACTTGTCAGATATTTGGTTTCACTAGATATTATTTAGAGGCATGACAATTCAGAGGGCTAAATACGAATACGGACAGTTTTGAAAAACAAAGGTTTTGAAAAACTAAATATTTCACTGAGTTCACAAGCACTTGTTTCAGTTTGTGTGTGACATATAAGCTCAATCATATTCATGAAAGTTTATGTTTGTAGCATAACAGATTGCAAACTATTCACTGAATGGAAACACTAAATATTTATTATTTGGCACTTTTCTTTGTGCTCATGTGTTGCAGTGAGACAATGAAAGTAGAGGAGATAATTGTGGTGCTTGGCAAAAATCCATCCCTCATTGGTTGAGATTGGGTGTTTTTGTTTTGTGTGCTTTTAATCAGTCATTAATTAATTTAGGACAATAGGTTCTCTCCTCATAATTGGTCTAGCAATCAATCATCTGACTCTCTGACATGCACGTTTGCGCAGTCTTAACGAGATACTCTCAATTAACCCGACTCTCACTCAGTCTGTGCAGGCGGCGGGCCTCTTTATCATCACCAGAACCATGTTGCCTTAATGAAAAGAAACTCCACAGAGCAGCAGGAGGAGGAGAAAAAAAAACTGGGAAGTTCTCCAGCTAATAATTCTGCCTTAGCAAAAGAAAAAAAACAAAAACAAAACAAGTGCAGCTTGTTGAAGTCACATTTTTGTTGAGCATTTGCTGTCCGTGTGTGTATGTGTGCAATTGCGGGGGTGCTTGTATGTCTTTTATTCTTGCCCTTCACCATGGGTGATTGGCTAGCGGTCGCCTCCAACCTGAAGTTGACAAAAATCAATATATCATCACCTGGGGCCTTACACACACACAAAGAGACTCACAAAGGCAGCACAAACCACAGGTTCCACATGGAGAGAGACGGAGCTAAACAAACACGCTGCCTACTTTAGTTGAGCTCTGATTTCTGTAATGGAAACTTCCCACAGACAACGCTCCAACAAAGGTCAGCTAACATTTGGCTCCTTTGGGACCTCAAACCGCCTCTCCACGACACTACAAAGAGTGACTCAGACAAACACCCTGAAAGTGGGGGCGAATATGGACAACGTGTCAAGTTGATCTTTAGATTTATTTGGGCCTCTTGCTCTATGAGGTGAAGGGAGGGTATGAGTAGGTTGTCAGTAAAATGATTAAACGGGCCATCGGAAACAGTGTCTGCACTGATTATTGACTATGCGATAAGCACTCATGAGTGTGTATATTGACTGCCGTGTCTGTTGTCTTGTTGGTATTGATGACATTGTGAATGGGGACGCTGACCCCTTAGATGCTTATCAGACCCTCTGATCACTGTCATTGATTGAGCTGCCTGGAAGATGCACAACAACGCCAACAACAATGTTATTGGTTACTGCAAATTTATTTAAAGCCATTGCTCATAGAACATTTTGCTTATTTCTCTATTGAATGATTATTTGTATGTAAAATTGTTTGGTTTTTTTTATTCTGTTTCATTATTTTATTATTTTCTCTTTCTTTGTTAGATGGCGGTAGATGTATTGGAGGGTCTTCTGGAAGAAGATGATGAAGTTGTTCAGGTAAATAATGCATTGACTTTATGAAATAAATAAACATGCCTAAGGGAATTTGAGACATGTACAGTACTGTGTAAAGGTCTTGAGTCATCAAGTAATCATCTATATAGTTTTCTTGCAAGATGCAAGACTTTCTTAATATGTTCTATCCACATTCCTGTGGCTGGTATTTTTACAGTTTTTATGTTTAAATTCATAGACCTTGTGATCATAAAGTCTTAATTTATCTTTTACTTTAGCCTCTTTTTTCACTTGGTTTTTCCGCTAGTATTTTTTATTTTTTTTTGTTAGGCAAAATAACTCCAACCTAGGAATCATTCAGACACGAAAAGACTCTCAGACAACTTGACAAAAGAAACTATTTTAAATCAAATATTTAGGAACTTTGACTCTGTCCTAATGAATTGACTTCATGTTCTCAAGTGCCACCTATTATTCAGCCTGCAAGACAAACACTAGGTATGCTAAGAATGATCATCAAGCCCGCAAAAAAAGACTTCATAGTTCATAGTTCTCCTGACTAAAATGCTATTATTTAATGAGCTGCAAGAGCTCAACCAGTCAAAGCTTTTGTTAGATTTTAAGAATTTTTTGGTGCAAAAATGAAAAATAACTTGCCCTCACTTCAAGAACTCTGACAATTAATTTTTAAGTTTTTAAAGTCACTCTAATAAAACATATCTGTCTCTTATTATTGCTGAGCAAGCTGGTTGCTAAAGAAAAGGTGAAAGGCTCAGTTCTTTCAGCTGAGGTGTTGTTTGTGTCTAAAAGTATGAACATTTCTACCTCTATTGCAATCTCAAAAGACTTGACTCTCAGAATTACTGTCATCTTTATATTAGCAGGGTTTTGTAGAATTAGATGTGGTTCCAAAAAATTACTCAAATATGATTTATTATCAATAAAATATACATTTTACATTAATAGTGGCTTATACTGTAATAAAGTGCCAGTTGTGTTTCTGTTTGCTTAACACTGGGAACTGAAAGGAGATACTTCAGTGTCCAGTAATGTTATCTTGAAGTTAGCTATTGCCAAAGATTTTGAGAGTGACAGTTTCTTCAGTTTATGAGAAATGTTGCTGCTTCACCATTACCCGGCCTTAGACTTAGATTTGCTTCTAGGGTATATTGCCATTTAATAATAAACCTTTTGAAGTTTCACACGCTTTTATTGATAAATACATCAGTTTCAAGCAAAGCTTCTGTATTTACAATGTCAGCAATTCTTTTTGAAGATTTCTGCAATTCATCCATAATGCCACTTTTGATGAAAACCTCTGGGCCAAATCCTGGCACATGGTGAACTATTCTTGCTCTATAAGTACTTGAAATCACTTTTTTTTTTGGTCCAGTCACTGTTTGAGGAATGAATGTAGGCTTTTATTGGGATTAAGATCTATACAGTTGTCTTGCCATTAACCTGAAATGTCCTTGTCTGGGTACCTGGGCCACTTAGTTATCACTTTTGCTTTGTGATGCAGTTCTCCAACTTTCTTGAAAAACATGGTTTATCACCAAATTGGATAAGGATCCATATCCAGAAGATTCTTGGATAATAATGGACGCCGTATATTTATGAGAATGTGGTGCATCAGTTTGTTTATAGAAAATAAATTAGAGTCAGGTGGCGGGTCAATCAGCACATGTACGCACTGCTCACATCCTCCCTTTGCTCTCTGCTGCCACAGCTCCTTCCTCACAGTGCCGTGAATGTACCAGCTAGTAAACATGGCCACCAATGAAAGAGGATAAACAGTTTTCATGTAACAGTAAGTTGTTTCTCCGCCCTTAGCACAGCTGCAGCGAACTGGCAATCTTGAGCTAAGCTCAAGATTGAAGAAGCACATACACAAGCATATTAAACAGTGCTAATATCCTTCTCCTGGCTCCGATTATTTCTTTTATGACCAGGCGTGGTGCATTTCTCTACAGGGAGGAGGCAAAGGAGCTTTATGATTTATATATTTCTTTTTATTGTGCATCTGTCTCACACTGTACTGTCAGGATATACTGACAGTTTTAACAAGTTTTATAAAAGTTACTGCAGCTTTAAAGCAAAAGACTGGCATACTGAAATATAAAACTTGTGGAAATTTTTCCCATACTGCCCAACTCATTGCTGGTTGAAATGGAGAAACTGAATGTATCAAAGGTATGGTAAGGACAGACAATTACACTGCAATTTAGAGCAATTTGTGCCCCCGTGTCTGAAAACTAGATCTCAGACGAAGTTCCAGGGTCTTTCAGAGAGACATAAAAGCAGGACCCAATCATACATGTTACTGCACAAAGGGACAGTGGAAAAGGAACAGCTTGTTATATAGCATCCAGCTATGAGGCCTCATTTGCTATTGTAGGAGGGAAAATGGCAACTTTAAACTTCAGAGGATCAATAGAAGAGAAATCGTACAAACCAAGAGCAGGCTGTTACAGGCAGGGTCTTGGTAAAAAAAAAATCTTTTTCTGAATGTTAGTGGATTTCTTGACAGGCACAGGATTATTGCAATTACTAATCTGATAAATATAAAAATAATTATGATTAGATTTAGTCATTTGGTTCATACCATATAATAACTTGTAGGAAAAATATGAATAAAAACATAAAACAAGGTCTGATTGGTTTTATTGAAAAACAGAAATATAAGCAGGTATTAATGTCACGCCTTGTTATAATAAATTATGGCCTTATGAGGGTGAAAGAACACAGGCAAATGTGAATCCAGAACACTGGTATTAGACCCCTGTGTATTGAAGATTAAATTTGAGTGTTTCACTTTCCCAAGATTGAGATTAAATTTATAATGCTGAAAATGATCAGATTGAAATAGAAATAAACTAAAATAGGCCGCTATTATATATAATTATATATAATTTTAAAGGAAAATAGTTAAGCTCTATCTTTTTGAAATTGTTGATTCAACTGAGCCAATCAGTGACTGGAATTGAGGTCATCTGATGTGAGTAGTATGCACATACAGATACAGAAGTATTGCTGCAAATGGTGTCATGAAACTTGGGGAAAAAATGAAGAAAAATTTCCATATAAAGAAATCTTGACAAAAAGAAAAAGGACTTGATTTATGGTTCTAGTTAGCATCATTCATAATGACAATGAGGGCTGCACAGTGGAGCAGTTGGTAGCACTGTTGCCTTGCAGCAAGAAGGTTCTGGGTTCGATTCCTGGCTCTGGGTTTTTCTGCATGGACTTTGCATGCATGGGTTCTCCGGCTTCTTCCCATAGTCCAAAAACATGACTGTCAGGTTAATTAGTCTCTCTAAATTCTCCTTAGGTGTGTGTGTGTGTGCGTGCGTGGGCGTAGGTGTGTGTGTGTGTGTGTGCATGGTTTTTTGTCCTGTTTGTATCTGTGTTGCCCTTCGATGGACTGGTGACCTGTCCAGGATACCCACAAGAGGCGACTTTATTAAAGGCATTAACTTGTGTTAATTTTTATACATACAGTGAATAACAATCCATAATTTAGGTGTGCCAATTTATAACAAAGACCGTAAGTATTCTTATATTGGACTTGGCACTGAACCTATTCCATGGTGGCATAAATAGCTGTATTCTTAGTGGCTCAGTAAAAAGTATGTGCCAATCTGCTCTAAAAATCCCCTGTCAGTAGCAGAAAATGGGAGTTTGTCGCTTAGCGTTACATAGAAGAGCACTCTTCCTCTCTCTTTTTTTTCCTCCTGCACTCCATCCTCGGGCTCAGCCTCCCACACAAACCCCTCCACAGCCGGATTGAGAAAAGCCATCGGGGAGCTGAACTTTTAAACTCGCTCCTGAGACAGTTGATTTGAGCGGACCTCCACCAAGCCACACAAACAAAGAAACTAGTCCAAATGGTCAATGTTTTTTTGCTGTTCAGTTTACAGGCAAGAAATGACAAGACAAGAAAAGCATAAGGGAAACATATTTAAACTGCAGTAACTCACTCCACTCGTCCTCACGCTTCTTTCCTTGTGTCAATTCCTCCTCTGTGCAGCTGATAAGTGTTGAGCTCTCACATCTGCCTGCTTGCACTCTTGCATCTGAAAGCTGGGAACCCTACTTACATAACATTAAGTCTGCACAAACAACTGAGCTGGTGCTTTGCCAATCTTGTTTCAAAGGTATTCGCTTGATTCATGATCGCTTTGTTCTTCCCTCGGTGGCGCCATATGGGAGCCAAGATGCGACTTGACTTTAAAATTATAACAGAGCCTGCGATTTGATTGACACACTGAGAATTCCTTCTAATATGTGTGCTTTTGTGTGAAGTTGTAGCTGAGTGGAATAGATTTCTCTAAGTTCTTAATTAGCTCACTTTTTCAAAATTTTTCATATGGATGTTCAGTCGTTTTTGTTTCCTCCACGCATCTCGTGGTGGAAAATCTGTCACAAAAATATGAGAAAATGTCACATTTTTTAAGATAACTAATGTTTGAATTAGGGACTTAATTCAAACATCATTTATTTCAGTGATATTGTCATGCTTTTTGCTGATTTGCATTCTAAGTAAATGCCACAATGAGGAACAACACCAGAGTCCTATTTCTGTATCGTTGCTGCTGTTGTGATAAGCACAGCTGCAGGAGGCAGGGATAGCCTCCCACTCAGCCTGCTGGGCGACAATTCTGGATTCAGCGTGCCATTCCACGATGTGTTTGTTAGCTAAATGGTTGATTTGTCAAAGGTGCTGGGTCTCCCACTGCCGCTACCCTCAATGAATAATGAATAAAGCTAATATTTGTTTCTTGGTGCTTGAAGAACAGTGGGTGGGCGATCTTTGGCCTCAGATGAGAGGCGCGCACACACCTCTGAGTTTGGAGTGAGTTAGACGTGATTGCTTTTAAAGGTGGAAGGCTTGGTGCAGCTCTGTTGATGTGATTATCCAGAGGCAAGAAGCATGATTATTGGAAGCAGAGAAAACTAGATGATTTCTGAGCAGATATGTAGAGTTAAAATATTCTACCTCTGTTTGAACTTTTTTGATTAATAGCATTATTTCTTCTTTTTTTCCCTTCTTTTTTATTTCTACCTACTGATATTTGGGGTGGTGAACAAGTGCAACGGTGAACACATTGTTTTTTTTCTTTTAATGTTTGCTGCTCAGGTGTGATACATATCCTAAGCTTCAAAATCTGATTTCCAAGGAAAATACAAAAACAGCATGTGCTCCTGTTGTTTTGGCATCTCCTGCTTGTTTCTGCCTCTGTCAGTTAAATATTTCAGGACAAAAATACTTAAATCAACAGCTTTTTTTTACTGGGATACAAGTAACATGTGCAGTCATTATGTACTTTATTAGATAAACCTGCTCAATTGCATATTAGCACAATGCCATACTGTTTTATTTTTAGGTTTGCAAAAGTCCCCCATGACTGATAAAATGTCCATCCTTAGCTAAAATAACCCTTTGTTGAAACCTAAGTTTGTTTAATATCATCTCTGAACACCTGGAACAAGAGCAGCAGCAGAAGGTGACTCCAGGTTCATCTCCTGTAAGCTAAGAAGAGCAATGATTGTACAGTAACATATTTTAAGAAAGTTCCCTGGTACAAAGAGCCTTAGCTGCTGCAGCTGCAACATTCAGTCAGATAATGGTGTACATACAACAAAATAAAGTATCCTTCCTATTATGTATCATCAGTTCTGAAATCCCTCTCTCTTAATGCAGAAATCTAACTGAAATTAAGAGCGCTTGCTTTTTGTAACTGAAGTCCCTCCAGCTTACCCTTCTCGACCTTTATCTCTTAGGTTTGGTATCTGTCCGGCTGGGTGTGCTACCTCCAGTGGGACAAAGCAAAACAACACCAAGAAAGAGAAGGAAGTGAGGCATCGGAGGAGAATAAGGAGGAGTGGAAGGCTTTACAGGATGCTGCAAGGTCATATCTGACTAATGCTAAAAAGGTAATTTTGTTGAAAAAAAAAAATCAGCAACATCATTCTCTTTGTTCAATTTTGATAAAGTAATATGTCAGTGTTTTGTGACTTAAGGTTTTGAGTCAATAGGCTGTTAACTCAATGTCAATGTTAACGTGCTCGTAGGAGAAAAACCAACAGATCAAAAGCCAAACAAGTAATACTTCATACACATTGAACACTTAAGATATCAACAAAAAAATGTCTCCAAATATGAAAATGAATAAATTTTTGTGCCATGTTTATTCTTAAAAATGTACTGATACACTTCCTTATTAGCCTGTATCGTGTGTCAACATTGGTATGAACGGAGTGCAGTTTCTCCCCCTATTATGTGCATCAACAGTGAGTGCAGATATTTAACGTCCAGTAAGCTGCCACAATAGGTTGTTCTCCGAAGACTTGGTTCTTGTCAGAGAAATAGCTTATGCAGCACCATGAACATGAGCCCATTCCCACTAAGCTTCATTGTTGCATCAGAAATAGCTGTGCAGAATCTCTAAGATGTTAAAGTTTTCACCCGGCTCCCTTCGCCACCACCCCCTCCCTCTTTCCCACAAACAGACACACACAAACCAAGTGATGTGTCTCATTTATTCTGTCATTCTGTCAGGGAGTAATACCTCTGTGGAGCAGTGATTCATGTTAGTCTAAAATCCAATAGCCTTGTAAATCAGGCAGCCTGGGCTAAAGGATGGCAGGCCCCACCTACTATTTTTTTTCTCTTACTCCCTCCACCCCCATTGCCTCCTGTTATGCATCTTCTCTACCCATCTGCACACCAAAATGTGCTCTTAGAAATGAGTAGCGGCAGGTTAGTGACAATACATTGATGTTTGTTCTCTCTGGACTGGCGGTATATTGACTTGACTGTCTCCTAAGCATTTTAGACTGCGTCTTCAACTGAGACAGGCAGTAAGTTTGCAACAGGCAAGAGGGAGAGAGCATGGGAATCTTGTGCATGTTGATCATAGTTGCCAGCAATGGGAGTATGAGACAACTGGAAAAATGCAACAAGAAATGGGATAAATAAGTACTTAGCTGGGTTGCTTGACAAGAAAGAAAGCAAAGAAAATGGGTTGAAAGTCTCGTGAAAGAATTGAGCAAGACGTCGGAGCGTGACGTATAAACAGCATAGCAGTTTCTCTGCAGGGCGAGTAGAGCAAAAGAATAATGTGAACGGTAAAGCACAAAGACCTTGGAAAGGTGAGGGGGATTGTGTTCTGGCTCCCTCACAGCACATTCAATTCTATAGCATTGCATTTGTGCATGTCTGTCTATTGTTTAGATGCAATCTAGATTGAATCTGAGCTTTATTTCGAAGCCTCAGCTTGAGTTTTAATTATTGACGATAAGTCTCTCTGCTAGTTAAAATGGGTTCCAACTTGGAAATGAGTCCCACAAAGCCCAGTGGCTGGTTTTGGCACCAGTCCACTTCTGTTCTGCATACTTTATGCAGGGGGGTGTTGTGTAAGATAGGCACATGCACATACAGGGTCTTGCAAAGGTACTCATACATACTGAACCTTTCCAGGTTTTGCCTGGTTATAGCTAAAGTGTTTTATTGCAGTTTTATGAGATAAACCAGCAAATTATCATATATTTGATTTCTTTTAAAAAAATTACACAGAAAAATCTTAAAAGTGTGGTATGTACGGAGGAGGATTAGGGCCACCGAAAAAAAAAAAAAAAGGATTTTTTATGTATTTATTTATTTTCGGTGGCCCTAATCCTCTTCTGTAGATATGCACTCGTATTCATTGCTAAATAAAATTTGGTGCCCCAAGGTTTTTTAGAAGACACGTAAAATATAAATCCATCATCTGAAAACAATCAAATGCATACTTCCAAATACATGACAATCACCTAGATTGACATAACATTATACTCATAATGCTATGTGTGGAGAAAAATTAACACAGCAAAAAAACCTGTTGGAGGCTGATAAATGGTGAGACTGGAGTTTAGCTTCACATTATGCAGGACAGAAACTCAACAACTACAACCAAAGCTACAATTGTTTAGATCAGGGGTGCCCAAACTTTTTGAGACCAAGATCTACTCTTTCTCTCACCAGCCGAATGAGATCTATCTCATGACACGAAGACATAAAAATTGTAAATTAAACTCTATTAACTTATTTTATATGCGAATAGACATCAGTTATAGCAGAAATGATAAAGTGATAGAAAACCTAACGCAGTTTCTTCCTCAGTGACATTCTGACACTGGTTTCAGTCAGAAGCTGGTTGCAAACCTGACGCTAGCAGATGTCAGTCAGTTATGGTAGATCTGAAATTTGGTTTGATGACCTCAATATGAGAAACTACAGACTGATAGGAGGAACCAAAGAAAACTGTAAAGGTAAAGGCAAATCTTCTGAAGTTGGGATATAATTCATGGCAACACTTTATTTGACGGGTTGTGAATAGGACTGTCATGACACCGTCATAAACATGACACAACACCTGTCATGAACATGAGTAAGTCTTCATGAACATTTATGACTGTTGTCATAAAGTGTCATTCGGTAAATAATGACACTTTTAATACAAAGTTGGCATTATTCAAAATGTCTTCGTTATGACAACTTGTCATTAACCAAGAAATCATGATCTGACATAAATTTGTTAGAAAAGTATTAATGATTAAACTTTAGCTTTAATAACATAAAGCTACATAATTTTTAAAGTTTAATCAGTAATACTTTTAGAACAAATTTATGTCCGATCATGATTTCTTGGTTTCATTGATTTTTAAAAAAAAATATTTTTCTTTAATGAAACGTTTAGGATCTTGGTGAATATTTTGATAAGCCTGTCAGAAGAGGAAGTGCTGGTCTCAGCGTCCTGGTGGCGTTCAGTTTGTCACACACTGCCGAGATCGACTCAAAACCTTCCCGATCGACGTATTGAGCTCCCCTGGTTTAGACCAAAGCATATTCATGTTTTAGAATACCGCAAAGTAGAGACCTAAGTCCAGCCAAGCATGTGTGGTGCAACCTAAAATGTTGTTCACATCTGTTTTCTATCCAATGTAATGTTGGTTTATCTATTTTGCAAGTGATGGTCAAAAAAAATTAAATCAGGCAAAGCTGGTAGAGACATAGATTTGCTGCTGGAAGAGAAGCAAATGGTGGCTCTACAAATGATTAACTCACAATGTCTAAGTACAAATTCATTTAATACTTTTCAGATTTTTGTTTATGAAGTTAAAGGAAATCTTTTTTGTACAATTATTCAATGATCTCCATTACATAAAATGCCAATACAATATATTGAAGTTTATAATTGTAACATGTTAAAATGTGAAAAAAGCACTTTATTTATTCATGTAAAATCAAATATGCCGAATTGTTTGTATTATTTAATTTCTGTGTTTTTATTTGCCAAATGCATCAGGTGCAAACTGCTTTGCAAAAGAGAACAATGGGGGAAAATTGATTGGAAAAAAAGAGTAGGAGATGACTAGCAGTGTGAGTTGGAGAGCAAAAGAAGAGCGGGGGACCAGGAAAGGGAATGAATTAGACTTGGTGTGTGTTTGTGTGTGTGTTGATGCAGGGGGTGTGAATAGTGGGCCTGGGTAAAATCAATAGTAAACCGGACGTGAAATGGAATTCGAGATAGGGTGCGATTTGAGGAGGGATCTGCGGTGTATGCACACAGGGACAGTGTTATGTATGATTGGGTGAAGGCGTGGATGTGTGTGTGTGCAGCAAAGGAAGCTAGGGCAAAGAGAGGTCAAAAGCTTAGCCATTTGAAGTGGTTGAAAGGGTATCCCACGAGCACAGATTGTGGGCAGGGGGCTAGTCGTGTAATTTTAATGCTTTCCCCTACAAGGATGTGACTGGAGGACCTGGGGTGTTAAGTTATGTGAGTCTGTGTGAGTTTTGCGGTCAACTCTCTGGAGATTTTTAGCGACATGCCCTGTTCACACTCCAGAAGCTCTAATCTCACCCACTGTCACACCCTTGCCAGTGTAGAAGTGTTCATAAAACAGTGAGATACAGCAGATAAGTTGGGAGAAAAAACAGATGGTCTAATGAAGAAGTATTCAGACCTTAAGGAGTTCATTGAGAGGACTTAGCACTATTCTGCCAAAATGGAAGACGATTGTGTGCTCTTTGTACAAATATATAGATGAGAGCGAGCAGAGACATCCGTCTCCTTGACTGCAAGGTCGTCTAAGGGGAGTGTAAGAGTGCAAAGCTGAAAAGGAAAAAAAAAAGTGGACAAGAGAAATGCAGCGGTATTAGCAAATGAAATAAAAGAAAAGGTGAAATGAAAGTGGAAGTTAAGCATAGGTGTGGAGCAAAGGGCGAACAATGATGGAATGATTAGGCTTTTACCACATAATCAGCCTGTCTTTTATCTACCATGTGCTTGGTAGGCAATTTGAAGAAATTTCCTACCAGACAATGGAAGGAAAAGAGTACATTGTTGGACACAGGGTCGACTGGAGTTTAGCTTTTACACATTTAACTTCATCATACTGGGTTATAATACAGATACAATACAGATCATTTATAATGCATCTAATAAAAAGGGGAGAGAATTAAAAATATACCATTCACTCGTATTTTATGTTAAAATCCAATTTAAGTTTGAAAATAAGCAGAAAGTGACTGCAAGGGCATTCTAACCTACCATCTACCTACAGAGGTTACATTGTGTATCTAATTTTCTACAAACTTCCCTTCTACAAACTTCTACAAACAAAAATTATTTCTTCAAAATTACTTATCTGACTTTTGAAAGTTGAACACAGGGGGGTTTTCCAACACTAAAATGATCCAAAACACACACCCAAACTGGTTTCCGAATAAGAAAATCAGGCTAGTATCTATTGTAATTCAATGCAATCCACAAACTAAGCCTAAAAGTGGGGTTCAAGAAAAGAACATTTTGATCAATTTAAATTTATATCAATTCAACCACTTCTCCAGAGCTTTATGGGACCGATACTAGTGAGAGCATATGAGAGATATGCCACTCTGCTTATAATCTTGTATCTATAATTTCAACCTTGTGTGGATAAGAGATAAATTCAGATTGTCAATTTTTCCCCCCTTAAAAAGTCATTAAAGTTACTTTACATTATCATCCTACCCTGGAAAAAATGGTTCAAAAGCATTAAATCAAAGCCCAAAACTGACAAAAACTGTAACCTGAGGCAATATTTATTCCACGGAAGCTGCGACTTATTAAAGCCAAAGTCACTTCAAAATGCAGGAGCACATATCGACAGTGGTTGTGTTCATGCATTCTTACCTGTACAACTGCATGAAACATGCGAGCAGTTATAGTAGTGGTCAGGTGCGCTTTGGTCCATGACTTTAAAGTGGAGCAAGAAAAAGCATGAAAAAGTTATACGATCACATACCCGCACACTCTCTCCCTCTGTAGGCAGCTCTCTGGGCCGTGAAAGTGAGAAGAGAAAAAAAACCTGGCTGCTCTAAATGAGAAATGCCTGTGTTTTGTCTTTTCGTTTTTTTTAGCGACAGCCATGCTGATCTAAGCAGTGCTCATTGTGGGATCCGTAAAGAATAGCTCCTGTTTGTTTTCCTCTCTCAAACCTTCACAAAGAATAATCGCGTCCCGTCCCGTAGACACAATGTGCTATTGATTTGCAGAAAATATCTACTACCTGCAGATAGAATTTCCAGGGAGCATCTAGTGGCTTAGAAAGCAGATAAAGTTTGCAAATGTTCGCCTCATGTATTTCATTATTGCTCAAATGAAGCTCATGTGAAATACAGTACACCACTCTATTTTTTGCCCGAGGCTGCAACATGCAAGTATTCTCTTCGCTGAGCCAAGCCTATTGCTAACCCTATTGCAAAGCAAGCCTCTCTTTTTTTTGCAGGTATACATCTCTAGGCATTTGAAAGTGACAATGCTGTAATGAAAATCCCTTGGTTTGTGTGGCTGTGTATGTGTGCAGCAGTGGTGTTCTGAAAGAGTCTGGCAGGGTCACCTCTCCCCCCTGGTATCTGTTTCTGTGCCTGGACCTGGGTCACGCTCTGCATCCCCGGAGCTCCGATCTGCAGAGACAGCATCCGCTTAAATTTACACACACACACACAGAGCACACATTTTACCACTCCAAATGAGTTCCCATGGGACTGCGTGTCTCCTGTCAGGACCTGCTGTTGCTTAGAGACTGGTCCTGGGGCAAAGCAGTCACACTCACTCCCCTGGCCTCGTTACACTTTTACTAAGAATGATGGCGCTCGGCTGTGTATTGTCCAGGAGCTTAAGTGAGTGTGTGCTCTATGCTACACATTTTTAAAACTAAATAAGATTCCCTGCATTGAACACAATCATCATGCTTTTTCCATGTTTCTAAAAATGGTAGTTAAATTTAAATGGCTGCATTTGTTTTTCCATACTCTGAATGTGCATACAAAACCACAATCTCATCATCCAGCCCCTTTTTCGAGTTCAGTAATTACACACAAGAAGGCTATTTTACAGAGATAAATCTGCTGGCAGTTTTGAACAGACCTGTGGTTTTTTTTGTTTGTTTTTTTTTGTTCGTTTGTTTGTTTCAAATCACATTTTACTGTCTTTGTGTGTGCACAGGAGTGCATGCATCTCACAACAGCAGGAGGAAGAAAAATGGAAGATTTATTCTGTCTCTTGTGCTGCTGAACTGTATATCCAAATGTGCTAATTTGACAAATGAAGGACAAAAAGGCTTTAGCAAAGCTGAGGTATCCACTGACGGATCACAGATTTGACTGAGTATTTCAAGTAGCCTATTGCTGAAATGCTTAAATCTAACTACTGAGCGGTACGGCACAGGTCGGTACGGTTTGGTACACTAGCTTGTCCATTTCAATTATAAAAGCAGCCCATACAACTGACCTGTAATGCAGACTTCCTGGCCCCCGTTCAGTTGTAGGTCCATAGGGCAGTGATTAGGGCTGCTTCTGTAAGCTTTTAGCTGCTGTTAGAAATTTGTCCAGTGAGGCTATTTCATAAACCGGTCCCTCCAGTTTCTCACGCAAAATCAACAGATCACCACTGCCTACTCCCACTTGCAGGTGTCAGTATTTCATACTTTTACAATACAGCTGCCTTAGCCTCACTAGATGCAAAGTTTCATGCTGTGTTTCAGTTATCTCAGAGCTCAGGGGTCGGTTTGAGGTCACATCTCAATGTTGTTATGCAATGTTTGGTTTATTATTAAAACTGATATCATTACTATTAAAATCTGATTTTAATAGTACCATGGTTTCCCTCTAGAGAAACCATGGTATATTTTTATCATATCATATAAGAACTTCATACCAGAAAATGACTAGTCGCTTCACTTCAGTATTTCTGCTTTTTTGTTTAGCCTTGATTTATCCAGGTAAACACTTTGAGAACCACTTCTCAATTACAAACATGACCACAAGGCTGCTGAAATAAATTGACTCATTAGACGCAGCTGTATGAAAACATTCCCTTTTTCTGCTCCACAGCAATTTCCATCCTTCAAGCACTCACATTATCTGCTTTTGTCTCCTTGCAGCTGTACAGTAAGCTGCGATGCGACGACCAGCCGATACTGGAGCATGCAGAACAGCTGCTGGGCAAACTGGGAGGAGAAATCGAGGAAGAAGAGGAAGACCCAGCCGTGGACGACGACTACGAACCTTGCAGTGACGATGAAGAGGAAGCAGAGGCCCCCATGGAGCACTGACTGCACCCCATCATGTTTTCCTTGATTTTTGTGTCCTCTTCAAAGTGCCTTTTTGTACTGGCTTTTCACAGATTAAATTGATTTGCACAAACAGAGTGGTATTAAAAATCTACTCAATCTCTTTCAGTTAAGTTGCAAAATTCTTTTGTTGAAATAAGTGCATACTTGAGTAATGCTTCCCCTAATCTTCTCGACAGATGCCGATGAAAGAAATGAGTTTTTAGAGGTTTAATTCTCACCAGCAGCCGTTGAATGCTTTACCTTCACTGCACACCCACACAGTTTTGTATGAGCGGGAATGTACCGCACATACACAAAACAAAAACACAAAAGAAGCATGTTAATTACTCTATTCCTTTTTCCTCAGCACAACAAGCAGAACTGCTTTTCCCTCTAAGCATTGTCAGAGAAGCCCAGTTATTAACACTTCATGTTATTTTTACATGCACTGTGATTTCAATGCCTAGTGTTTATGTAAATGCTTGAATTTTTATGGTATGCAGTTTATGCTTCATGAGTCTCTTTTTTTTTTTTCATTTTTTGGGGGTTAAACTCAGTAACTTAAGACAATAGAGTGAATCTGACATAAACTCATGCGGAGTACATCTCTCGCTCGCTCTGTTGCTGCTCGAGTGTTCAAAGTGACTTGCATAATGGAGAAACGAGCAACTGACTTTTTAACACAAGTCTTCACATAACGTCCTTTTAATAGTCCCACAGTGTTAAGGACATTAAAGCCTGGGTCTGTGCATTGTGGCATACAATTATTTCCTACAATGTATGAAATGTGTAGTGCAGCACCATATAAAAGCTTAGTCCTATAAATATGTTTGCTGTTTGTGGCCAAACACATTTGAGAATGTCTTTGGCCCCAGCAGCTCTAAAGCATGTATTGACTGTGTACCAATTTACTCTTTCAGCACAGAGAAATGAGTCCGAAATGTTTTCAAATCTCTACCATAAGCTGTACAGCTACTTCTGGCTTTAAATCTAAAAGATAAATGAGAACAATTGCCTTTGCTCTATTTAGACCTAAAATATATTGACTGCACAGTTTAATTAGTATCTGTTTAAACTCAAATTTAACAAGACTAGATTAGATTTTGATACAACTATTTTGTACTTATAATGCAATTCTGGTGCAAGAAAGCACTTCCAAGCAATGCATTCAAGGTTTGAAGTTGTGATGTGACAAACGGAATGGAGAAACATTTCTTAGGCGCTTTGAGTATTTGGTTACTGGAGCTACAGCTTCAGAATGGTAAAAGAACAGTCACATATTATGTAAGGTAACATGAGACTCTGCTCGCAAAAACCTGTTAAAAGGCTATGAAAGCAGAATCGTAAAAGTATTAAATGCAAATTATAAAATGTGTCAAGATTGATGAAACTGATCCACTTAAAATGTTACTGCACATTATAGTTCAGTGCACTGATGACTCTGGCAAAGAAATGGTTATTTAATCTTTATAGACAAATAAATCAGATTTCTTTTATCACTTCTGAACAGGGTGTGCAACCAATTCAGTATGTGATCCTTTGGGCTGATAAATATTTTCTTGATTTTTTTTTTTTTTAATCTATTAAATGTTTATCTTAATCAGTATATCCTAAAATACTACTAAAGATTTTTCCATGAATCTTTGAGACAAAGGTAAATTATTTTTAATCCATTTTTTTTTTTTTTATTAAAGACAGTTTAACAAAAAAATACTCCTTTATATTGCTTTATTAGGTATTGAGAGATACCTATCTCATTTGATCTCATTTAAGGGTATGAAAATCTTAGAGCCTCGATATAAATGTTTTAAACAGACAGAAGTGATATGTTTCTTAAATGATGTTTTTGGAATGAATAGAGCAGGTAGAAAAAATGCTTCTGCAATTGTCCGTACCATACACAAACAGAACATGTGGAAAGTTTTCCTCAAAGCACTGTCTGCATCAGCAAAGCTTTCATGTTTAAATAATTACCATTTCTGATATTCAGTCAGTATTCAGTCAAAAACTGCTATAAATTTAAATTAAGTTGTTTTTAAAATTCTCTAAAGTTGTTGGTTGCCTGATCATAATACCCGACTAAAGAACTGCAAAAATAAATTATTAAAAGGCTTATATTAATATAGCAACATGATGATGAGTGTTTGTAAATTTTTGTTAGTTTAGTTAGGTACCTCTCCATGTCCCATCTCTGTTAGTACACACAACACACCATGAACATCCACAGCAGCGTGGTGTCTTTGAAAAATCCCAACCCTGGTAAAAAAAAAATAATAATAAAAGAGCGTTATCAGAGATCCTGTTGCAGATAGTGACCCTGCTGCAAGCTGAGAGGCCTGGCAGCCGTTTGATACCCTGATCTGATTCAGTTTTTTTTATTATTATTTATTTATGGAGGATTAAATATACCTCAGGAGGGAAAAAATTGCAGATATAATGTTTTCTCTGTGTGTGTGTGTGTGTGTCCATGTTGTAAAAGTTTTGCACATTTATGAGTTGCTTTATTTGTGGACTGGACTTTTTTCTCCCATATCCATGTCTGCTGTGGTTAGTGTACAGGGATGCACCTCTGTAGGCCTTGAAGAAAGACTACCTGAAGCCATTCTGTCATCCAACATTTTCTTTTTTCTAATTAAAGCAGGCTCTGATGCGTCTGTTCATTTTTGTGGTTACGCATGTGTGTTGTGGCATGTGTCTGGACGGCTCATCCACAACGTCTGATTAATGACTCCTGTGGGGGTGAGTGAACTCAGGCGGTCAGCCATCTCTGATAATTCTAAGCTGACCCAGTGTGAGAGGGGCCTCTGTGGACAAACAAAGCCTAAGGTGATCTAAAAATCCTTCAACATAATCTCACCTGTACATCAGCTTTAGAACTGCTGGGGTATATTCACTTGCTGAGAGGTCACTAGGGAATGGATGCACATGTTTTGCCAGCGCTGGTAGGCATCTGTTTTTCCAGGGTTCCTTCCAATTATGAAATTGGTGTAAATACTTTTATTTGACCCGGATAAGTACAGGAAAAGAAAATGGAATAAGGAATAATATTTGTATTTCTAGACTTGCATCGTCATGTGAACATTGTGAATTACTAACATTTTTTATTACTGAAAATCCAGATTGTTGTATGTTCAAAAAATCTCAACGTTTCCTGAATAGGCTTATTTCTGGAGGCAGTATAGAACAAGTGATAAATGGGATGTTTTTAGAAAGAAAACGGAGGAATGTACCCATTTATCTACACTACATCTATGTTTACCTGTTTGCCCATCCAGACATACATACATCCATCTCAAAAACAATGGATTTGTTTTTAAATGAAGTGTCAGAAACCTAAATTAGCCTAAAGGTTAAAATGGCTCTCAATGCCCAGAAATACCATAAACCTTTATTTGTGCATTGTAAAAAATAAATCACCTGGCAATAACTGGATACAAAGTAAATATCTGAACCGACTAAAAGACACACATCATCTTGCCGTGCTAGCTAATTCCTTGTGTGTAGTCATACATAAACCAAATTTGTCTTTTTAAACCTATAGGCTATGTTGAGCTATGTTTAGAGACCTCAGCAGTATGCTCATGCTCATTCTCCAGGGACACCAAACCTTAATTAGTGTTTGTTTGTGTGTGTTTGTGTATGTGATTTTTTTTTTCCTCTTTGTGATCGACGGTAATAAAAAGAGGGGAGGGGAGATAATCCTGGATTAACAGCTTTAAAAGGCACGTATTTCAAAACAACAACTTGATTGGACCCTAATCATTGAAATTCCCTAATACAGCCAATAAACACACTCAAACACACAAACCAGCTGAGCAAAGCAACCACCAGTTGTACTTGCATCAGATAACTGAAATTTGCTAGATGCGCGCGCATGTGTGTGTGTGTGTGTGCTGTTTATCCTGTATTAGTGTGTCTCACTGACTTAACTAGAAAGTTAAGCGAGGAGCTCCTCTGAAGGGATTAAGGAGGAAATTATCTGAATAGGGAGACTGAAGCCGTTTAAACTGAAACAGGAAGAGGGAGATCTGAGCTGAGAGGACAAAAAAAGGAATATGAGAGGCAGCTCTAATGTTTATACATATTTTCATATGTTCATTTGTGGAAAAAACCTCCTTGAAGTCACGCTCAACCACTTGCGTTTGCTTCAAGGTCTATAAACAATTTGTTCAACCTTTCAATGAGGCCGTTAAGGCTGCTCTGTGAATCATGGGTACTGTGCTTGGTTGCAGGAGCAGTTTATGAATATTCTCAGATGTGACAAAGAGCCTGGAAAGGAGACAGAAATTTAGACAAGCGGGACAAGAGGATGCAGAGGATGAAATTGACACCCCTGACTTGTGCATTGACAGGAAGCTTTGTCTCATCCATCTAGATTGATGTATTTTAGGACGTGGCCATGCATTCTAACAGAATTAATGGCACAATAGGATGGATGGTTATCTAAACCAAGAGGTTGACAGCCATAGGGTGAAGCCATGTATCAAATGATCTTTATCCTCTGCTGTGAATCCTTGTCCTGCAAGGAAAACTTCCTTTAAGAATAATAGTTTTTTCTCTTTTGTTTACTCTGCAGAAATACATCGTGTCCTTTAATGAAGCACAGAAATTTTATCTTAATCATTGATCTCTGTTTTTTGTCAATAAAACTATTTTAAACTGTCCCACTGTGAATTTCTCCATGTTCATACATCTCTGCGTTTTCCCAATTTGTGTGAGTTTTTTTTTCCTTCTTTGTCTTGTGTGTGCACACACCACAATCTTGGCTGGGAACATCTGTCTGTCAGAGATAACACAACCAGGGAATTACCCATGCTGTCTTACAACCAAGCATCACATCTCACTATTACAGCCTCCTTAATTCTCCTCTATTACACCTCTGTGTTTGTGCAGATGAGTGGAAGCAATGTGCTGACAGGGTCAGGTCCTTGGGGGTGGGTTCATGTCAAGTTTAAGAATAATACCATACCAAGCATGCTACATCTAATCTGTAAATGCGTTGTGGACGCTCCAGTCACTGGTCGGTTTATTAGGTTCACATGCAAGCACCAGATTGGACTCTGTGTTTTGGCAGCAGAACCTTGATTTAGATTCTACAAGGCACAGGAAACATTCCTCACATGTTGATCAATATTGACATTAGAGCATAATACATTTGCTGCACATTTCTCAACTGCACATCTGCGATACAAATATGCCAATATGCCATATCCTAAAGGTGCTTTACTGAATGGAGATCTGGAGATTGCGGAGGCCATTAGGGCACAGTCAGCTCATTCTTGTGTTGAAGAAAACAGTTTGAGATGAGTGCAGCTTTGTGACATGGTGAATTATCCTGCTGGAAGTAGAGATCAGAACCATGCAGTTATAATTCGATGGACATGGTAAGAAACAATAGTAAGGGAGGCTGTAGTGCTTAAGCAATGCTCAGTTGTTACTGAAGGCAGCATTAAATATTCCTGTCTTGCAATAAGGGTTTGTGATACAGACTTTTTTTCAGTTTTTGGGTTTGCCCCCTAGTCTCGGTGAAAATAATAAATTTTCTGTAACGTATAAAGACATTTTCGGCAAACTCTGTCACGTTGGGGCTTTGTAAAAGATCCAAGTGCAGAGATCGACTGTGGCAACAGAGTTCTTTCATCTAGAATGACAAGGTGAACTTATGGGGGATCCCAGAAAAAGAAGAAGATTCTTGAACACAGCCAGAGTGAAGGAAGAATCCAGCAAAGAAAGACAAAAATCTAGGCGCTGAACTACTGAGGCACGGGCGGGAAATAACAAAGGAACTAGATTAACTAATCATAAAAGATGTGGAGCAGCTGTGGCAGAGGGAAAGCAGGGAAACAGGGAGAGAGAAACAACACAGGGAGCTGATCTATGACTAAAAAGGAACTACATACCAAGGGATACAGACTTGGTATGTATGTATGTATGTATGTATGTATGTATGTATGTATGTATGTATGTATGTATGTATGTATGTATGTATGTATGTATATATGAGAATACATAAGAACAAAGAACAGAACACAAGATTAAACAAAGAAACCTAACGAAAAGGATTTAACCTATATGGCAACAGATTTCTAACAATTCTGAACACAGAGAAATTATTGTAATAGGCCAAGAGCTATTGAATATAAATGAATAAGACAAAGTTTAAACCACAAAAGACAACCAAAACCTGACCACCCAAGTACCACAGCATTCATAACTTTGAGAATAATGAATATCTTCATTATCACTGCAACAAAATTAGGATATGGTGTGTGTGTATTACGACAGTCAGAAAGAAACAGTAACACCCACACTATAAATAAACACTTTTACCCACAAACCTTGCTTCCATGTGCTCAGTCAGTCATGAAAAAAGGAACAAAAATTTAACATAGACATAGTTGGACACGTTTGCTATGAAGGAATTTGTGTGGCCTGCGTAGAGTTTTGACCTTACTTGAGTTGAGCAGCAGGTCACATATACCCTCCTGAAAAAATGACAAAATATTTCCACAAACATCTTGGAGCTGGAGCTTTTAAAGGTTGTTGAGCCAACATTATATTAAATGTTTAGGAAGAGGATATTATTAAACTCAATTTGTGTGCAAAGACAAGTGTCTCAAAAACTTTGACAACATAACCGCTTTCTGCATTAGAGAAAAGTCTTACAAAAACATGGTTTGGCTCAGCGGCAGAGCGGAGTAAATAGCGATTGGATAAAAAATGAGGTGGTGTTCTGTTGGATAAGGGTATAATTCAGAGCTTTTTCTGGCTTTGAATTATACATAGTGATGCATTGTTTTGAAGTAAAAGCTCTAACCAGTCAGCATCCAATTATCTCTCCACATATCACACCTGCAGGCAGAGCAATGTCTCTTGACACATCGGTGGTGGCAGATTACTCTTTGAACTGTACTTTTAGGGGAAGTTCAAAAGCTCAGGAAGAGTTAATAAGATGATGCATGAAAAAGAAATCATGGGAGATGCAGAAAGCAACTCAAAATAACGACCCAACTAAGAGGTCACCCACTGTTTAGGTAATGGAGACCAGAATTTCAGCTTTAACCCTGTCATTCGGGTTCTTTTGAACTTTTATTCTCACTTATTGGTGCAGCTGCAAAGATTAAGTAAAAAGGGGATACATTTAAATTGAACAGTGTTTTCTGTCCATCAGAACTAAATAAAACTTTTAATGAATGTCACTGTGAGAGAAAAATTGCTTTTTTTGAAAAGTGATAATGTTTCCATACAGTAAAAACGGCATTCAAACAGTTTTGAATGAGGGGCATTGAAGGGATGATGGTTCCTTTTCTTTTGCAGAGCCAGAGAACAAAGTTGGAGTCCTGCTGACATGGCTGAATCAAAGAAGAGGGTCAGATTCAAACCATAGAAAATAAAGAGAGGAAGTACTCTCTTTATTAGTAATTACAATATCTACCAAAGTAATTGACTTCTATTAAACTTTTGTTATTCAAAAACCATAAACAATTTGCCTTTGAGATTCATAGGGGACCCAGCAAACATGCTTTATTCTGTATATGGGGTCTGAATATTTTGCCCTAAATGCAAACACCGGACTTCTCCGTAAACTCGCCATCACGATGGTGAAACATGGTAGTGGCACTGAAACAACTATCATCTACCTTAGATGACTTTCATGTCTAAAAGTCAATTAGTTTCATTGGTTATCAAAAATGCTATCACTTTCATGGCTCATAAAATGGAATCATTTTAGGTCGAAGACCTAAAATGAGGGGAAATTTGGAAGAGAAAAAATTTCTATGTTGCAACGAAATTCTCCCAGCAATTTGTATGATTTATACTCTTACATAAATCCACTAAAGACACAAATAAGAGAAAACCTTTTGGGTCTGATGTGCGCTATAGAAAAAATGATAAAGAAAAAAAGAAAAAAAATGTCCTCAAATACACCTTCCAGGTTCTGTTTTGTCTGGCAGCTGCTACACTGTTTTGGTTAATTTCATAAAATCAAATTAAAATACCATTAAAAAACTGTATAAAGGATTCAAAATATGTTTGAGGCACCACTTTTAACATTGCAAGTTTGGATAAGCTGATAGCCTCAGTCACAGTGAGGGGCACTTTTTCCTGATTACAATCCGTGGCGTTCTACACTGCAGACTAACAGTCAGATGTGGTGCCAATAAAAAGAATTTCTGCCCAAGCAGAGAGCGCTTTGGGGCTGCTGATGTGTCTGACTGAGTGCCAGATTTAGTTTTTATTCCTCATTAGTTCTCAGAAGCTGATTGATTGAGCAAACTGCTTCCTCTCCATCATAAATCAACCTGCTCTCTGGGAGCATGCACACGCAGCAGCAAAACATGAACTCACCAGGGGGCAAATCTTGGGGCTTAGGTAATGGTTTAATCAGTCACTGACAGGAAGTACACTGATATTGTGATTACTAATTTCCACATGACCGCATTGTGAGAGTGTGGGAGAGTTGGATTTTTTCTTCTATAATAAAAGTTCTCGGCGCCACCTTATTATTTTCTTTTAAAGAACCCTTTTTTGGCTAATGTGTAATTTTTTCAGCAATTGCTCTTAGAATGCTGCAGTAATTTGAATTCCTATGAAGTGTAGAGAAGATGGGGAAAAGAAGCACTCAGCTGATTTTGTATCATCTTCCTTATTATCAGTTTGAGAGCACAGAGAAGTTGCAGCACAAATCTGTTATCTCTAAATGAAACTCTTGTAGAGAGACTGAACAGTGGGTTGAATATTTGTATATCTGCGACAGATTGGCGACCTGTCCAGGGTGGCCCCGCCTCTCGCCCAGAACGCAGCTGGAGATAGGCACCAGCACCTCCCGACTCCATTAGAGACAAGGGTGTAAAGAAAATGGATGGATATATATATATATATATGATGGATGGGTTTATGTTGAAACATGCTAATTACTGCTCTATATTTCAGGCAGCCTGTTTGATCTCTTGTCCCATTGAGAGAGACAGTGGCTCTCTGTCTCAAACTTAAAGGGTCACAAGGAGGAGAAAACAGACTTGGGCTCTAATTACAGAATCTCTGCAATACTTTTTGCCACCACCTCCAGGCAGGGAGTGCATATTTTGTGCCTTGTCTCTTTCTCTGCATTAATATTGCACTCTCTGCTATACCCACCCTTAAAACTGTGTGCAAGGCTGTGCTCAGTGATATCATGGAGGGAAAATCAATTCAATTTCTCAAAGCACTCTGGGTAGTCTGAGTCCGTACGCCATCTGGATGCCGCTCTGTTCTTGTCTGTGTTCTGTTCCCTGGGAGCCGGTCGCTTCAGCTATCAACTATTTGGCAAGCAGCTTTATTACCAGGCTTGAATGCATAGCAACAGTTACCATCATCCATAACCCTTGGCAAGAGATACAAGAATTAAACTCATCTATTTTATTAATGATGCAAAAGGTTGGGTTTTTTCTACCATTTAATGTATTTTCTGCTGTTCTAAAGCAGCTTGAAATGAGGCCGGAAAAATCTGTCATTAGACAAAATCACTTTAATGTTTGGCAATAAGATGCATTTCATATACAAAATGTGTTAGCTTGTAAAGGGCAGAGTTGTCCTTTGCGTTTAAATTTACAAAATGGGTTTCACAACTTCCTAAATTGAAACTTTATGATTCATTGGTACCAAAATATGATTTTTTTTACAAGTGAATACAGTGCTTTGACCTATTTTTTGAACATATACTTTTCTTTTTTCCTGATTATTTCCGCAATTCTACACTTCCATATAAAAGTGGCCTAACAGTTGTACAGTATAAAATCTAAATCCCTGGTGCCACAATTATTTCCTTGTTAATATCTTTAAACTATATGTAACTGTAAAAACAAGTTAAGTAAATGAAAACACTAAATCTGAAAATACGCACCCTAACATAATTTTCTTTTTCTATCCTTAATTTCTTTTGTGTCATTTCAGTTATTCAGTACGATTCCACATCAACCGCGAGGTGGCGTATGTCGCATTGGTGGCATAGAGAAGGTTGGGCACAGAAGAAGAATAAACCTTCCTAGATGCTAAGCTAAGGGAAGTTTAACATGTGTGTTTCATCTTTTCTCAATCGCAGGTCAGTAAAAATGTATTTTGATGCATTTATATTGGTATCCTTTAAGAGTTGAAGTGGTTATTAAATGGAGTGTCACACAGTGAGTCTCGTTGTTCAGTTTGTGATTAGTATTGTGTACAAAATGTGGCATGTTTCTGAAAGCCAATTAATTCTAATGCTAGCAGCCTTTGTACATGTGTGAGCTAGCCGAGGGCAGCTGAAGGACTGTTGAATTCACTTTGAATGTATTGTGTTTCGTACTTCTTAAGACGGTTTCCACACTAAGGACATTATTTTTGTGTCTTTATTTGTAAAATTGACACTTCTTTATAGGCTATTGCAAAACCCCCCCAGAGAAACAATATTATGTCATCCAGTGAATAACTAATGGCTGCCTACATGTGAAACTTTGTAAAGAGACGCAGCATTAAAGAAGAATTATACTTTATTCAGTTTTGTGGTTAAAGAGTAGTTTTTGTGTAAGAAATAACACACTGTTATTGTTTTAAAACAATAAATACAATTAAAAGCTTAAAAGTTAAAGTATGTTTTATTTGTGCAAAATAAAAGTTGTAAAACTATTTAAGATGGTTAAGTAAATTCATATATTTTTATTTTGATAATAAAAAATAGAAAAACAATTGTGACAAAAAAGGACAAAGTATTGGAGTTAAAGCACTAACTAAAAAAGCTAATGTGGTTTAGAGAATTAAAAGCCATTTGTGAATAGATTTTGTCATTTCATAAAATTCATAATGTTAAATGGAGCATGTTAAAAGGATTCTCGTTTGGTCTAAAGGGACATCATAGCCATTTGTGATGTACTGAATCAAATAGTTATCTGTTGGAGTTACTCAGTGATGCCTGAAGTATTTGATACATCACGTATCGTATTAAATACTTCATGTATCACAATTATTATTTTCATTGTGCAGAAGACGAATAAAACCTTCCTTTTAGATGCTAAAGGAATCTCAACGCGTGTGTCTCATCTTTTCTATGTCGCAGAGTCACACATTGAAAGAACAAAATTTATACTTGCGTAACCTCAGCCCATCCAAGGTTGGTGGGTAACATAGCTAAGCTGTGTGCTTCAAATTTCTAATTTGTAATCCATGACTTCTGTTATGCTTGGGATATAAAAATACTTGCAAAGTATGACTGAGGGTCTGCTGTGTTTTGTGCATGTTTTTCTTCCAAAGGACCTTGAAACCTTGTTGAAATCGATTCTAACACTCAGGTGGATTCTATCAGAAAACTAAAAGCTAGTAGTCATATTGGTTTCTAATATGTTGCCAAATCTGCGCAGAAATGCTTCAAAAGGACACAAATTTAATCTTTTCTCATTTCAATTTCAGTTCCCAGAACTAAAGAAAGCTGAGTAGAGCTGAAGAAATCATGAGAGAGGACGCAGGGTTCTGAACGATCAAGAGAGATTCTCCAAAGATCCTGTTTCCTATATGCTCCAACAATGTGAAATGTTCTGAGTGCTTCTCTACTGTCAAAAGGTGGTGGCACAAATTAGTAACAGCAAGGGTGCCAGTAATTGTATCTACAGTGATTGTTTAAAAACTATTAGTTATATGGATTTTTTTCCTCATTGATTTAGTTCACTCAATTTAAAAGTTGGATCATTCTACAATTTTCAGTGGAAGATTTGCTACTGCAATACTGCCTTTTTTTTTTTTTTTTTTTTTTTTACCAGGGATGATACAAATGTAAATGCTCTGTACACATTCACCCTGTGATGAGTCAGAGGAAGATACTGCTTCAAATGAAAAACACAAAACCAAAAGTTGGTTGACTCACACATAAAAGGTGGTAACAACCTTGCATATTGTAAATTTGTTGCTTTTTAAACATATTTCACCACAGAACTGATTAGCATGTATAATCTCCCATCAAAAGACTTTGTTTCCAATATGGATCTAGGTAAATCATAGTCATTTAGCCCAGTCTGATACTTCTTTAAATATTTCTCATATGTGCTTTAAACCTCAGCAGCTTTAAAGTTCAATGAAGCATCACACTGCATTTCATTAGTGTTGCATGCTCTGCATCATTATTGTAATTGTGTCCCATTTAGTTCACTCACCACCACTGACGTCCCAGTTACTGCAGTCTCTCTTGTCCATTTTTATTGACATCTAGAGACATGTTGTCCCACTGGGAGTTTCTGCAGGACAGCTTTGATTTGCAGCTCCATTGCAAGAGAGACTATGTTAAGAAAGGTAAGATATTGTTCTTCTGTCATCTTCTAAAATGTGGATTGCTTGATCATTTGTTTCTAAAGTTGAAACCACTCCATAAGCTTCATGTTTACCTGCTCCATCCAGTTCACACCAAGTTTTGATGTGTATTGGGTGATCCTGTTGGAACACACAGTTATGTCAAAATTTCAAACATCGATAATTAAGCCCGAATTCATACTCAATAATTTATCAATAAAGTCATCATTTCTTTCTCAAGATATATCTGATTCAACAGCCACAGTCTTCTGTACATTCATAACTTGATTCTGTGAATGTTTTCATGAGCAGGTTGCTGTCATGGTAGGTTAATGCTGGTATGTTTATGCTCTCTTTTAATATAGCTTGTTGATCATTTGTATCATGTCACATTTCAGTACTGTTTCAGTTATCAATATGCAGACAACGTGCAGCAAAGAATGTTTTAAATCAATTAATTTTGCTTTGAGACACAAAATGTAATGACTGATTTTTCAACTGGACACTATATAGTTCTCCTTCGCAAAAGAACTGAGCAAACCGTGTGGAACAGATCTCTCCATTAACTGTGAATATCACTGCAGAGTCAGATGCTACAAGGGTTTCTTTGTTTGTTGGAAACAGTATGTGTATATCAACACAATAGTGGGCATGGCTTTGATTCAGTCTTCTAAGGTGTTCATGTGAAAATAGATTGTGATTTATTTTTAATTGGTGTGCAAATTGTGACCACATAACTTTGTAGTTACAGTTTACATGAAGTCTAGGACGATAGTAAGGGAACAAAGTGGAGTCGAGCTTCAAGGACTTTTATTCCATATTATTTAAAAATGTCTATTAGGAATCTTATTGGATACAGATCAGATTCTTATTTGTAGTTGTGCTGTGTTTACTGCTGTGTTTAAGTGCATTAAGTGCAGCCATGTAGACCAGTACATTGTGTCACAATGTACTGAGCCTAATCACTAAGCAAAGAAACAAGCAAATCCTGTGGTTCTTTGGATTTGCAACCAAAACATACTGAAATACTGCCAATTAGACTTCCAATTTCTGAAGTAAATGGAGAACAGCATTAGCTACTGTGTTATAAAACTGTTGGGACTTCTGTGTCCGAGGGCAAACATTACATAGATGTTGTTGCAAAACATGACATGATCAGCAAGAGTCAGACAGATTTTGGAAAAGCATGAAAGTCCCTTTATTGTCACTCACACTTTAATATAACATCAGCTTCATGAACTGTTAAATGCAGTGTGACAAAAAGAAAACGCCATGTCTCATATTTTAAGTTGTAAAAGGACATCTATTAACAAATGCATTAAGTGGGGATTAATTAGTGTATAAACATATTTTATTTTAATGATTTCAAATATATAAATCTGTGTCCTTCATGATGTAAATTTGTCTTTGGACAGGATTACTCCTATCTCACAGAGAGCTCACATAAGGTTAAAATGGCCGTGCCACATCCCCCTCTGGTCCTTGGTATGTTATCTGTTTGTTGAAAGTCACAGCCTAACCCAGATAACCTGTATGAAATGGAGATAAGCGGCGAGTATTATCACTTTCTCTTGTTACCCTGTCCCTGGATTGAAGGGTACTTCAAAAGGCAGCTGGTCTGCCTGTAGCTCTGGAGGTAAAAGAGAGGATGACACAAACCCAGCTTGTCTTTGAATAGCAGGTGTACCTTTTCCTTTTATTCTGGTCCTGAATGAGAAATGATGGTCAAAGCACAGAATCAGTCTGTTTTTTTCCTACTGTCAGCAGCAGCAGAGCAGAGGCTAACTGGAGAAACAAATTTTCATTTGAAATCAGTCAATACTTGTTGGTGTATATGCACACATAGAAGTGTGTCTATGAAGGCATATGTGAGTAAGAGATGGCGCTGATACGAGGAAACCAATAACAAATGCCTAATTTGAAATAAAAAAAGATTTCAGACTTTTCTTTAAGCATTCCCCCTTGTCCTCTTTCTGCCAGGAGAGATTAATAACCATGGCAGCAACACTGTGAAAATCATATTGTCTTCTGTTGAAAATGCATTGGCCATGATTGGTCTATGAAAGGCCGTGAGTTCAAGGGTTGTGGGGATACTGGGGACAGTGGAGTGAGAGGAGATGCGTGGAAAGCTGGGGCATGTGAGAGGAGGGGAATGGGATGATGGGAAAACAAGACTGAGGGAAGTAGGGAAGTGATGGGGAAAGGAATAAAGTGAAGAGGATGAGGAAGGGAAGGAGAGAGTGGGGAAGAATGTTGGTGAAGAGAAGTGGATGTGCTGGAAGTGGAGGCTACATGGGGGTCCATAGAGAGAGCTGTGTGTTGTAAAATGATATGGTGAAGATTGGAGAGAGCAGGGGAAGGTGGAAGTGGATTGGGGTTAGGAACTCCTAGAGTCATAGGGTGTGTAAAGCTCTCCTGTATGAGTGGGAGACTGACATGGAATGAGTGCTGAACTTGTCTTTGCAACAAATCTGGATGAATCAACTGAGGCTCTATCAGGCTGTGCAGGGGCACAGGTTTATATTGTTCTTGTGAAATAAAACAACTATCTGTTCGTGTGCCATGTGTGTAGCTTGTCTGTGTGTGAATATCTGGACTTTCTTGTATATTTTCCTGGACTTTCTGCATGTGCTCTCTTGCTTGCTCCTGGAGGACACGATATTTGTCCATCTCCTCTGCTGAAAAGCTGATTGGTGTAGTGGTCTCTACACCTGTCTGTTTGTCATCTGTCTTAATCTCCTGCTGACAGAGATTTTGGATACTGCTGGCATTTGACTCAGTAGTGTTAAGAGGACATATTGAACTGACACCTTCTGTTCCAAGGGCCTCGTGGGTCTTAGCTTCTTCCTCTCTCTTCTTTTCCAGACTCCTCTCCAGCAGATCCTTTTTTTCCTTTGCCTTTCTTTGGATTGCAGGAAGCTTTCCAATGAGAGGTAAATTTAATGTCTTGGACCCTGCCTGTGGCAGAGTCTTACTAGGATGTAACTCTGGAGAAGCTGTGTCTGAGATGCTAGTTGCATCGGAAGCAGAGGGTAAGTGGTTTAGCTGCGAACTTGTCTCCTTTAGCAGTAAGGGATTTCTTTCACAATTGAGGTTTGGCCCTTTTAGCCGTGATATCTGGGGGAATGACTGGGAAACTGACAACATGGAGGGAGTGAATTTGGGGTTGCTGTGCTTCTTTGTCTCCAGGGAGATGTCTGCAAACATTGACGATGCTTTGCATGAGCTGACAGACAACCTATCTACAGTGATTCCTGAGCAGGTACTGCTTTTGCTCCACTCACAGCTTAGCTCTGACAAGCTGGTACTGCTACAGGGGCTGCAGGAACGTGGGCTATGGCATCTACTGCCCTGTGCACCTATTGCAATATGGCAGCTGGAAGGATGTTGGCTTGCCCACCACTCAGGGCTTGAGAGGTGCCTTGAACTTGACCGCCTTGAGCCTCCACACCTCCATGTGCTACATGGGCTGTCTCTGTTGTCACAAATTGACTTGGTGCATGAGATGGACCTACTTGTTTCCCTGTCTTCCCAGCTATCACTGCTGCCAAAAGTCCACCTGTCGATGCTGCTCCTGTCCCAGTCTATATCCTCTGGCTTCTCATGTCTCTTGCTCCAGCAGCAAGGACTTGGGTTAAGCCTTCTCTCATGATCCCAATCGGCTGATCTATCTTTTGGGCTCCATCCAGACCTTAACCTGCCCTCCTGACTGCCTCCAGCAGAAGCACCTCTTGTCCACTCCCTCTGTTGGGGGTCTAAAGTCAGGCCTCTGTCTCTGCAGCCTGAGCGCCTCCCTGATTTCCTGCTCTCTCCATGAATGAATTCTCTGTCCCTGTGGAAGAGTTTTCTCTTTTTCATCGGGCCGCTACCACAGCTGTTGTCAGGGTAACAGAAGTCAATGAAACTCCTGGGGTTGCCATGGTGACCCCTTTTCCAAAACGGTGTTGAGTTGCATCCCGGCGAGAAGGAACGAAACAAGAAGTGGGACCGCCAGGGAAAAGCGGCTGTATCTCCTGCTCGCTCTCTCTCCCCTACTGTGTCTCTGAGCCTGGTGAAGACGCTGTATGGTTCTGTCTGCTCACTGTCCACCTCTGACTTGAATTTACCACAGCGGCTCCTATGAGACCTCCTCTTTCTGACAGAGACAGATACTGGCTCTGCCACACATCCCCCCAGGAGACAGTCGCTGCCTGCACCAGCCACCCCCCTCACCCTTTTCTTTCTTTGCCTCCTTTTCTTTGCCCATGTCTCTTCAGTGTCTACTGCTCTGCAAACTGCAGAGACAACACTCCTTAGTTTGCACTTTGCTAATCGCTGGTTGTTTGAGGACCTTTCTTTGTTATCCTTCTTCTTCTTTTTCTTTACCAGTTTGTGTTTCTTTGTGTTGGTCTTCCTCTTTCTGGGTGACACTTTTGGGACACCCACATGTGACTCTGGCGCTCTGGCAGACTTGTGTATTGTCTCACTCCTACATTCACACCTGGACGGGCTATTGCACATCCCTTGTGTGCCAGGGTGGGTGACAGACTCTAATTTACAGCTCAGGGTTGTGATGGCTCTCTTCCTGATCCCTTCTGCACCCTCTAATCTGCCTCCCGGAGGATTCTGTGAGTTTGTGTCAGAGCTGTCGCTCTGAGTAGGGTCAAATGGGTGGGGGGCTGCCCCCTCGCAATTTTCCTCACTTAGCATGCACCTTCCTTTGTCTGATTCTGTTTCAGGTGATGGAAGGTTTTTGTTTTCAAGGAGCAGATGTGCTTCTGTCTCTACATTGATATGTTGCTCATTTTTTCCCTGTCTGTGTGTTCTAATCTCATGTCTTTTTTGTCCTTGCAAACAAGAATGTGCATCTGCTGTATGAACAGATGGCACAAATGGATTTAATTCACCTGAAAGAACACTCAACAATTTTTGTTGTGACTCTCGCAGATCTTCACTGAGTCTTTCTGCAGGTTGAAGATTTGTGCAGAGCGGCTTGCAGCTGTAGGAGATTTGTGGTTGAGACTTCGTAAATTTAAGCAAACTGACAGGCCATCGCAGTCGGGTTGAACCGTCTTTGCCTTGCACATATATAAAATCACCTCCCGCCCTCTTTCTCAGTGTCTCTTGGTGTCTTTCTGCAACTTTGTCTTTCTGTTTGGTGTCCATGTGAGACACTGCCAGTGCAGTGCCACATACAGTCATCGAGGTCTGTGACTGTGAGTCTAATAAGTCCTGTCTGTGATTATCACTGACTGCAGCAGAAATAGGAAAACGTTCCATCTGTTCCTCTTTTCTTGCAAGCTCTCCGGGGATTGGCTGCGTGTCCCTTAGCAAGACACTGTCAGAGCTGGACTTATCCTTTTCACTTTCATCTGCTTCCCCTCGTTCCCTGCCGATATCTTCCATTATAGCCTTTACTCTTTCCTTCATCTGTTTTCTCTTCTCTCTCTCCTCCTCCTCCAGGTCAGAAAAGACAGAGGCAGAAGGCTCTAGTCTGGGCCCTCTCCGAGAGAAACAGAAGGACACTCCAAGCCTGCCTCCCACCCGCCCTGGTGTAGGGGAAGGCAGTTGGGGGCAAAAGCTGTGGCAAGACTGTGGATGCAGTGCTGGAGAGTCTGTGTGAGATGGTGAATGGATCAGTGGAGACTCTTGTAAAGCTGTGGCTAAAGATATTTGTGAAAGAGATTGGCAAGAATCATCAGACTGATGGCTGAAAGACCTGGAGTCTGTAGTAGTGATTTGCTGGAGTTGGTCACAGGCTTTAGAATTGTCCTCTGAGCTGCAACTTCTTTGGTCCACATCTTTTTCTTGCATCTGACTAAAAGCTTTAACTGCACGCCTTAGCCCATAAGTCCTTCTTGGAACTCTGCAACAAGATGAAAACAGAAAAAGATTTTATTTTCAGCTTCATTTTTATCAACATATATGATGTAACAGTTGCTTAAAATCTAGTCTATGAGCCTCTTGAATTAAATTAAATACTACTTGATGTTCACGGTTTCTATTCCTGATTCCCAATATTCATTAAGTTAGAGGGGCAGTATTATGCATTTTTCAGGCACATAGTACCATTTTATAGCACGATCAAGTAACTATGTTGCGTTCACTTGTTGTAAAAAGGCTGCCATAGGAAATTCAATAATTTCTCAAGCAAGAATAAAATAATGAAAGCAACACTCCAGGTATTTTTTTTATGTGGGAATAACATAACATGATGTATAGCTCAAACAAGTTAATTTTACAAAATACCCCCCCATTTAAAGACAAAGCCCACCCCCACCCATCTTTGACATTAATGTTTTTCGTATAACATTTAAGTGAAAAATTTGCAGCAGAAAAGCAGTGGGATAGGAACACCTGGGAGCTGAGGTCTCAGAAAAAACTTTCACTGCAATCTTAGAAATAATTCTAAGAATTATTCTTTCTAAAAATTTATTTAAGGTATTTTTGTTTATCATTAACTTAGGAAGATGGATAATACCCTTAATGCTTTATAGGCACAAACTCACTAAAATAAAATGGAATTAAATGACAGCAGAGAATCATTTTAAGTCAGAAGTTTGAAGTGATAAAATATCTGGAAGAATGGTGCAGTCCAGTTCATTTCTTTGTGGTTCTAAATCAAGGTAATTAATGTCCAAAGTGAAACTTCAAAAGCAAACCAGAACACACCCTTGCAACTTCAGGACAGGCTGAACTAATGCCACCCTTGCCAAGTTATTTATATTTATGAGGGGCATGAGAAATAATCATGCTAATGTTTGGCCTGCTTTACTCAATCATGAGCAAGCATAGGAATGCATATATATGAAACAATTTGAAGGTAGAAAAAAATAGAAAAAACTCACACAGATCCCCTTTTCAATTGTGACGTACAGTTGTTAAAAAGAAAACAGTGCATTTAAAAAGGGAGAATTCCCAGCATGCAAATCCATGAGGAACACTGCAGTTTGTTCCAAAGGGAAAGATAGCAGTGTCTGCAGTTTTTCTCATATTCTCAAACCATTAATGTATAAACTTAAAAAAGTTTGAAGATTTGAAGATTGAGCTTTGTGAATTACTAAAGCAATATTTAGTTTTTAATTATTCTTTTGTATTTGTGGTGAATGGGGTCAACCTGCGAAACATCCGATGGCACAATATCTGCAATGATTTAGATGATGTTCTGGGTTATTTTATGATCTTTTGGATGAGTAATTGTTGCTCTCTGCTCATGGTAAGGTTAATCAAGGTTCAACATTTTATCCATTTACAGACAATTGCTTTCACTGTGGTGTGGTGCAGTCCCAGAGCCTTAGAAATGCCTTTTAAAACTTTCTCCAAACTGATAGATGACAGTCATTTTATTTTTCATGTGGTCTCAATTTTCTTTTTTTTTAGATTTATGCAGGATGTGTTGCTTTTTGGCTTACTTCGTGTTGTAAGACAGGTTGTTTTAAATGATTTTGGAAATCTACAGGTTTGGCAGTTATGGGAGATAGTTTTTGTGAGTAAATCTAAACCAAAAGTGTAGTTACTTACAAGTATTTCATGTTTTAACAAATCCTCAGCCTAATGGCATAATTGCCTAAGTCCCAATTTTAAAAAATAAGACTTAGGAAATTATGCTATTAGAATAATGAAATGCAATTTGAAGCTATGAAAAATGCAAATAAAAATGTAAACATGCTCTGAACCCACACTAAATCTGTCAGCCTTCACTAAAGGACTCACCAGATGGCTCATGTTATGGACAGAAATATAAAGGAAAACGTTTTACTATTTTTGTGTACATTGCATGGCTATGGTATGTACTATTACTGTTTCATAGATGCTGGTACTGATGCAATCTCGGATTAATCTGACATAAATAACAAACAAAAGCGAAAGAAAAAGTATAATCAAGATGATTATTAAGCAATGTACACTTTCAAACCCGCAGGCAAGTTTCATTTATACATGTTGTTTGCCAATATCATTAATTTTAAGTTGTTCCACTCCTTTCGCTCCTCTAAAAAAAACTACATCTCCTTCACCTACAAATCATCCACTCTCCTCGTGTCAGCAAGAATGTGTCTTTATGTTATATTTACTTCACCTGTGGCCTATCTAGGCCAGCTGAGTGCTCTCAAATCTGCTCTTGCATCCATCAAGTCTAAGAATCGTTGACTGGATGTGACGCACTCTAACCCCTCTGGACTCCTGCCACTGGTCTCATTACAGACAGACTGCTGCAGTTGGACACACATAAACACACACGCAAACGCACACTCCTCCCGCTCACCGCTGGCTTTCTTGCTGCAACTGTGCGAGTTGGTGAAGACGCCTGAGAGCCTTCTCCTGTTTGCGCTGGTCCTTCCATGATTTTGAGGCCACGTTGCGAACAAACTCTCTGTGCTGCAGTTCCTTTAACCTCTGCGGGAAGCGGACAAATAAATGGGGTTGGTTGTTGGGGAGGAATGAAGATGACAGAGGGAAAGAGTGAAAGAGAAATTAGTTTTAGAGGTTCTCTGCATGCAGCTGTCTTTCAAAGCTGTCAGCGAGCTCTGTTTGCAGATGTTCTCCCCCAAAGCTCAGGGGCAATTAACTTCATTCAGGTTGGGGAAAAAAAGGTTTATTTCCTTTAACACACAGCTTGAGCCCAAAATACTACCAAACAGTGAAGAGCGCCCTGAAGAAGCAGTCCACAAGAAGGAGTCACTGATGCTGTTTCTGGGCTGTCTGGACAACTTTCATTTGGATTTTACTTGCTTTAAACCAACCGCACAACTTTACATGAAATAATCAGCCACTTAGCAGCTTAGTTTAAAGAAATTGCTCCACTGATTACTGCCCTGGAAACAACCACAAATATTTGTTAGTTGTTCTCAAAGATGCCTATCAAAAATTTAAATAAAATGACAATTGAAGAAGTCCACAACTATAAAATAAAAATGGATGGCAAGTGCAGAATAAAAATATTTATTAAAAGCAGAACAAAAATGACATTCAATTAAAGCTAACTCAGATATAAAGTAATCCAACAGGAGCACAACAGAACAGCAGCGCTTTGCTCCCTTAAGGTCTTCACATGTTTTGGTGTTTTATTTTCTAAGAAGTTACTTTCATTTCTTTTTGATGGTCTGCTCTGAGGATTTTCACAGTGTGCTTCTTTATTGCTTTTTGCTTCATAATGCCACCTTACTTTGACCACAGCACAGACATTGTACATCTGCTGACCATAATTTAAGGGTGGTGTTAAATGATTACTTTTTTTTTTGGTGAAGACTATTGTTTAAGCTTAAGCTTTGATGCAGAGCCAGTTAAATACAGTCCATATCAAATCAGGTATAACACAATGTAATCAAATCTACTTTATCATAAAATCTCAAATGGCAACAGACCAACTGTAGTTATGCTAAGATTAAATGTCAAATACTAAATACTAAATAACTGACTTCCAAAGACATCTGGTTGCCCTAAATTGTATCGAAGTGAAAGTCTTGGAATACTTGAAGCTTAATTCGATTTTTATTTATAAAAAAAGCCAAAAAAATTAAAAGCATGTATGCCTTTTTCTGCTTCATAATTAGAACTACTTTGTGATGGTCTTCAAAATTGAATTTCAACTAAATACATTGAAGTTTGTGGTTATAATATGACAAATTATATAAAAAAATAGTTCCTTCCTTTCGTTTTTCCCCTGAGGAGAGAACAATATTCTCATTATATGATTAGCTTACCTAAAAAAAGAACCTGCAGCTTTGTAAATGGTTTATCTTCACACGCGGACAGCCTACATCAGGCAGTGAAACTCTAAAAGGTCACTATGCTCTATAATGCATTTTAAAACCATATCGGGGAATCAAAACTGTTTTGGAGAGGAAGACATAATTTGTTCAGTGCTCTTAGAGGAGGAAAAAAAGACATGGTTGCTTAAAATGTTGTGCCGTCAGGTTTTAAGGGTTTTTACGGATTGTGGAGGGCTTAAAATAGACTTCTTCATTATTCCTGCACATTGAATAAAAGTGCTACAGGGGAACAAGTGACTTACAATGTATTGCCAAAAGGGCTTTGACAAACATCTGTATGTGGGAGTGAGATGAGGCATCATCTCTGCTTTTTTGATCATGTCAAAGAGATAAAAACAAATGCAAGAGGTGGGGGGAAAAAATTAAGTGGTTTTTTTTGTTGTTTTTTTTTAATGTGGCAGGTCAATTAACTTGGTCATATCTATGTGGGTGATACTGTGTGTTGCAAGATTATGTATTTATGTGAGGGTATTTATGTGAAGCTGTAGCAATGGGTGCACTGGTTCTTCCAGGGAAACAATGATTCATGCCCCTCACTCTGGTTTCTTTTTCTGACATGCTTTAATCCTTCTTTTATCCATGCTTGGCAGGTGTGTGTGTGCACAGACCTTTTGTCTCCATGCATTTCTGAAGAGTAGGGATGCGACTCAGGAGTTTGGGAATAGATGCAACCTTGTGCACTGCTTTTTCTCTTGCTTTCCAGTATATTTTGTTTTATTTTTTTCTGTGAACTCAGGGTTTGTTTATCTCATATTTGTGAATTGAATGTTGAGGTGTAATTTTCAACAGGATTATGCCAAATGTACTTTTAGATTGTGTTACACTTATTATCTGCCCATACAATATGTATCGCACACATGCACTCATCAGATTAGCTCCTCACTCATCAGATTTATTTATATACTCACTCATTTTTGCAAGCTGGATCTAATGCAGGAGCTGACAGTTGTCAGGTTAATCTCAGCTGAGTCTTACACAAGCTGGTGTCTTTTTACATTATCGAGTGATGCTTAACCTCCCACTCTGCGCTCACTGACGATAGCTCTGTGTATGTGCCACTAGGACTGCGGGTTTTAGATCTCTGATACATGTGGATGCCTGAACGGTGCGGATGTTCGTCATTTGTGTGGCTTTGAGCGGTTATGATGCCAAGCTCATTCTATGGGTATTATTAATCATGCTGAATTAAAGAGGCGTATATGATGAACGACTGTGGTTGGTTAAAAAAAAAAAAAAAGAAGCGAGAAAGAAAAGATTGAAGTTTCTGCACTGTTTGTAGCAATGCATGTAAATACTAAATAACTGACTTTAGTAATAAGTAGAATCCAATGAACTCTATTGAGAACTTAGTAAAATAGACAAAGAAGAGAAAGAGAGTAAGATGGTTAAAGCAATAACTAAGCAAAACCTACAGCTGATGGACAGTTTTAAAACCAACATCTCCTGTTTTAATAAAAAAAGCACATAGATATGAAAAACGACATTATTACAATTCCTCACAACTTATGTGCAATGCAACATCTGAGAATAAAGCCTACATTTTTATTTTTTCTTCTTTTTGGTTAAGCTAGTTTTTTTTTGCCCTTCTGGAATTTTCCTCAACTGAAAAAATGCACAAGATTTACAGGAAGTGGTAAGGACATATTAGTACTTTTTTGTTAAAGTCTTTGCATAATCATACACTTAATTACACAACCTTATGTTCATTAAAGCAGCGACTGATGGGGAACCTTTAGGTGTTTTTGTGGAGGTGGAGCTCCAATATCTAGCATATTGAGTATCTATTTTTTGTTTGTTCACTCCTCAACTGTTAAAGTGGAAGAAAATGTTAGTTTTGTAGTTGCAATAACTCTAAAAGTTCATCTTCAGACTCTTTGCTCTCCAATAAAAATGTCCCATTATTTCTTTTAGCCATCTGGCTGAGGTATGTCACCTTTCCAACTTCTGAAATAATTTAATATGCACAGTGATAACTCAAAGGACTGGGCAAAAGTTACACAGTGGCAGCATTTAGGCACATACATTACTGTTTTTTGTCTCTTAAATAATTTCTTTGCATCATGAAGCCCCAAATTTGACAAGTTCATTTCAAATATTTCTCCTGGTCCAAAATTTTAGATTTGTACTATTGTTTTATGTTTATGTTAATTTGTATTTGTTTGTGGTGTCAACACGTTTAAGAAATACTCAACTATGGATGAGTCAAAGTTGGTTCCAATCCACTTGGAGAACATAAGGGGTGACAGTTTTGGAAGGCATTAAAGGAGACGTGCTAATAGGCTGATTGCTTTTTTTCCCCCCCAAAAAATAAATGCAATGTATAAAAGATCAATGCATGTAATCAGCAGTAAAGGCTGATAGGGCCCTGCATTCAGATACCGTATATTTACCCTGGAATCGATGACTAGAAAAAGGAGACAAAGCAAACGCAATCAGCTTCCATTCGCCAAAGCCAATACTCCTGCAGGGAAACTGTCTTCAGCTAGAATTTCATCTGTTGTCTGCTCTGCAGGCAGACTGTACATGCATCCTCTTTTTTTCTGCATGTGTGTGTTTGGAGGTGTGCGTGTCCGTGTGTGTGTTCACACAGCACCCCTAGCTGCTGTCAGCTCAGTGCCGCATGCAGCTCGTTTCATGTGCATTAACATTGGCCTGCAGTTGCCTCAATTCATTTCCAAAGAACAATGATAGAGGAGGAACGGCCCCTACTCAATGTTTATTTCATGATGCATAGTGTGGGCGTTCAGAAGTGGGAAGCGCTTTGGCTTGGTTGAGAGATCGCCTTGTGTTTGCGGACAAGTGTACAAGGGTAAGTGCATGTCTGAGCGCTTTAGCGTGCAAGTATATGACTTGGCATGACAACAGATAGCTTTAGTAGAATGGGCTATCAGCAGAACCTTCAGCTTGTTAGCCCAAACTGGAGGTGAAGTGGATGTAGAAGGAGAAAACCTTTTTCTAGTGGTCCACTGGCTTCAACTTGTCCAAATCAGAATAACAAAGCTGTGCTTTATCCATGATTAACAACAACATGGTTTATTTAACGATGCTTATTAGTTTTTTGTTTATTTTTCAAGAAAGCATAAAGCGAGGGAAGAATAAATAAAAAGCATTCTTGTGTACTAGATGCATAGAAATTTGTTTTAAAATTTAGGCTTGAGGGGAAGAAGGGAATATTCTTATATAACACACTTGTGACTTAAGAACTTTACATATGATTATATTTTTGTATTCCAGTTGTTTTGATAACTGTTTATTTGTCCATTGTTTGAACAATTTTTCATTCAACCTTAACAGTTTACTCTTTGGCACTCTTTTTTTTCAGCTCAAGTTCATCACAAGAGAAGACTAAAGTTTTCTTTTTGTGTTCTGCAGGAAATAGGACAAACCAGCAGAGTGATTATGAAAGATGGTGAAGAGCTGGATCTCAGTTAAAGGGCCAGCTCAGCTCATAAAATAAAACTGGGATTTATGCAAATAATGTGCTAAAGTTGGAGTTGCCCTTTTTTGTAAGCAGCTATAGAACGGACGTCCTAAATGTACCTATAAACAATTAAGAGACGCAGGGATGGATGGAAACTAAAGATTGTAGTGGTGTGCTTTAGACCTAAAGGGGATTAATGTTTATATAAAGCAATAGCTTAATGGTATTTTCTTATTTAAGGTTTGAAGATTTGAGTTATCAAAAATATTTCAATAAAGTACAATTGTAAAATATTTCCAATATGGCAAGATTCTTAAGTCTGTTATATGTTTTTTTTGTGCATGTCAACTACTTCACATTTAATTCTTTTCGAGTTCTTTCATCAAAGAAAATCTTTTTCTTGATTAATACAAAAAGAAGCAATTGGTGTATTAAAATGTAAATCCCAAGAATAAATTCTGTAACACTTTGTATAGCAGATTAGAGAGGAAGAAGCGCTGCAGTTGTCACACACTTTCTGCTGGGAAACAACCAATTGGGCAGATTGTGATAGTAATAATAGCACAGCTTTCCATCAGCATGTAAAAATGCTATAGTAACACATCCAAATTCTACTCTAGGAAATCAAAAAAGATGCCTGTTTGTTTGTCTATATGTTGCCAGATCGAGTGCAAGTGTGCCAGGTGCATCTTTCTGTACCTGCTTGTGCGCATGGTCGTAGGAGTTGATGTGGTTGTCAAACTCCTGATGTCTGAGGTACTGCTTGTCACACAGTTCGCAGTAGAAAAGCGATTTCAGATCCTCGACCGAGCAACCCAAAGCCCTCTCCGTGCACTCCTGGAGGGAGAAAGATAGAAACATTCAAAATGAGAGCATAGGGGTTAGAGGGGCATAGAGAGTGAGAAGTGGAGCGAATGGCAGACTGTTATCCATTTACAGCGAATCTGCATCCCAGAGACATCAGCAATAATAGCCTCTACATGAGCTCTGCATAAAACTGTTAAACGACATCCTATTAAAGAGAGTTGCCTTTACTGGCACTGCTGGAGGCTGAACAAAGACGCTGAATCCCCATGCTTATGGCAGCTTGAGCCTGGGGGTAGACATTTAACACAGCCACAATAATATTAAACCTCCGTATGTACCGTGATGGCAAATACGGAGAGTCCGACTGTGGAGGAAATAACATTGGATAGACAGGAAGCATAGTCATCTGAATAGTGCAATTTAGACTTCTGTACAGCGGGAAAATCTTGGAAATGTTGAAAAAAAGTTTCAATGCACACAAACGGGTAGGCAGAATAGCACAAGAACAGAGACATACACACAGTCACACATGTGCTGTGTAAATGGCATATGGACCCGAGGGGATAAATTGCCTGTCTGCATGCTCGCATCAGCCAGCAGGCCTTCTTGGACCCAGAATCTTGCACAGTGCTGTCTGTGTACAATAGGCGTGTGCACTTGTTTGTGTACTGCTGTGTCTGAGTGTGTATGCATGTGTTGAGGTGTGTGTGCATTCATGCCATGCTCTGCTTCAGAATGTAATTTCCCTGAGGCTAGGGGCTGCCAATAAACACTATTGAATTCTGTTCTACACTGACATGATGGGAATTTAATTTGAGGTTGTCACTTCTTTCTCTCATTCTGCCCTTTTTCCTTCCCTCTGTCCATTCTCTTCCTCCTCACATTCCCCAGTCTTTTTTTTACGCTCCTCCTTTCAGTCAATTAAATTTTTTCTTTATTTCTCCTCTCCCTTTTATTTGCTCTATTTCCATGTTTCCTACTTCCTGGTGCTCTTCTTTTCTGTTTGTGAAGTCTTGGGTCATTCAGTGAGAGATTCTTTTGGCACCAATTGACTTCGGTAAACACCAGTGCAGACTCCAGAAATTGGGCACAGTTATGTACCAAAAATATTTTGTACATGTGAAGCAAGCCTTGTTACCTTGTAGAATAAAATGTCTGAGAAAGATGGGTTTGTGTATTTGTAGAGAAGCATGTATGAGTGTTCAAACAACTTGTGTTTATGGTATAGTCCTGTGTAGTCTGTGAATCTCTTTCTCAACCTGATTAAACACCTGAAGGGGATGAATAAAAACAGCTTATGTTGCATTTATAAATGGGGCTGATCCAATTGGATATCAGTCTTAGACTCAATACTGAGATCATTTTTGGATTGGATATCGGACTGAGGCCACCAATCTGCCTGCAAGTCCAGACTCCATTGTTTTATGCGACTGTTCAGGTTTCGACTGATAATACTCTGGAAGTGTAAGCCATTTGTCAAAAAATAGTTGCACTTAAAATGCATATAATCAGATGTTTCAAAGACATAAATGAAAATATATTTTTTTAAATTTCACCAGTTACTGAAGTTTCAGACTAAGGCAGAGTCAGTTATGGCAGCCTTCAGTGAGTTGACAATTTGTAGCTGCAGAATGAAAAATATGCTGAGCATCAATTTCTAGAAAATACTTGAGATATTTTTGTCTTGCAGACAAAACACAGGCCAGATGTTCGCCATGTATTTTGTGCAAATAGAATAGAGAAAGTTTTCTGATCTTGACAGAAGACAGAAAGTGGCTTCATTTATTTTTTTAATTATTATTTTACTTTCATTTGCCATAAATCATAACAGATTTGGAAATATCAATACTGTACTATGGAAAACCTTTACCTAAGGTGGGATCTTTAACATTTTGAAATTACATAGAGATTGCTGCAAGACTTAGCAACTTTAATGGTTCTATCTATGCAATCTGGGGGGGAAGTGGATGCAGTCCAGAAAGATGGTGCTCTGTGGCTCTGAGTGGCTCACGGCTTGTTCTATGGGGTTAGATTATCCTCAGCTAACTATGCTGCTATAAGCGTAGGCTGCTGGCAGACCAAATTATCACTTTTCTTCACTCTGCTTCTTCCTTCTTCTACTCTTCAATTTGTATTATTTCCTGTTAATTCATATGTTAAACTTTATTTTTTCTCTGTTTTTATTTTTCTCTATATGTAAGCTACACTGGTTTGGCATTGGAGTTTTGGCTGTGATCCTTTCCTGTTGGAGTATATCAACTGAAATAATGCTGCCAGCAACTAAATATTCTCTCTCTGCTATAAACTTTTTACCTTTCATTATCATAGAACGAACTACTCCGTAAAGCTACAAAGCTTAAGTACAAAATCCTTTTTTTGCCACAAATAAGAATACCTCAACACGTTTTATCCATTTCTTTTTAACCGAATGCGCACACATCATGGGAAAGACAGCTTGATCCTTAGCAGGATCAGGTCCAGGTCAGTTTTTTATACACATAATGGGTGAAAAGAAGGGGTGGACTGACAGAACTCTTTCAGAGTGAAATCAACCCTGGTGGAACTGACATATATCGATCCTTTGTCTCTTGAAGTGTGTATGTGTGTGCCATTATATTGATCTAACCTGCAAGCTTAAGTCACTTCCAGGAAATGATCCAATCACAGAAAGCAGCCTTCACTGGAGACAGACCGCAGTGATGAGGTAGAAATAATGCATGCGTTTGTGTAGATGCATATGGTTCCATGTGTACTTTCTAGAAGTATGTGAATATGATGTATTTTTGGTCTGGCCTTTCCTCGGGATATACTTTAACACCGTCTTCTCACTTCCCTGGATTCTGTCAGGATAATTACTTTTAACAATGAAATATAGAGAGGAGTGTACACACGTGGGAAAAAAAAGAGAAAAGGTGCGAAGGCATCAAAACAGAAATGTGTGTATGTGTGTGTGTGCACTCAAGAGTAATTTGTTTGTGTCAGAGGCACCCTGGAAAACCATTTTTCTGGTGTATACTGGAATCAAACATGAGAACTTTAATTGGCTCTGAAGATGCAAACGTCTTGTGATTTCTAACCCTTACCCCGCACGCTGATGCGCTTACACCCATTTACAGAACTACATCAGCAGTAGGAGCATCCTAACACACACTGAAGCTTGTCCAATAATACACAGTCTGTCAACCTGAAATGCCAGAGCCAAATTAATCTTGACCTCAATTTTCCTCACTAGTGTAAATCTATACTCATCTAAGCTACATTGATATATTTGCAGGCTTGAATGGACATCGAATGTGTCATGTTTTCTGATTATTTTTGCAGGCTTCTGAATGTTAATCTGCTTCAATATTACTTTTTTTTTTTTCTTCTCGGGAGTCTGTCGAGGAAATGACACTTTATTTTTTTAAACTGACATGAATAAGAGTCATCACTGACCCTAACCAAAGTATCTGAAAAGATGCATGTCATTTAATATTTTCAGGTGATGTGCAAAAGAACGGCTCCTGCTTGTTTTACTGAGATAATCAGTCAGTCATCGCAAGTGTTGGCAGGAAACTAATGACACACAAAGACAAAAATATGCTGATGTATTTCTGGGAACTTTCATAACTGCACTACAATTTAAATTTATTTTTCAGGATTAGTAATCTTTCAATAGCATGGGATGTGGTGGTTCAGGATATAGAACCACCACCACAGAAACTAACTAAAATATTTTTAGTAAAAATGAGAAGTTAATTGTGCTGTTAAAGAGGTTATGAAGATTATTCAGCAGCAGTGAAAAGTACAAAAACATCATAGTTGGTCATTAGCTAAGGTTTTGACAGTATTTAAAACATGCTAAGGACACATTTTCACTTATTGTGCCTGATTTTGTTCAACTTAGTATTAGCGCCTCAGTACAGTTGCTTATTTGATGCCGATGTTGCCAGGGAAAGTTCCTTTAACATTTGTGATTATTATCTACAATGATTATAAGTTGCATCATTAAAATTAACTGTATATATTCAAGATGTGCTATTTTTACATTCTTATTTTATAAAAGAAATATCAGGCAAGGGTATCTAACTCCAGTTTGTAAGATGTTTGAAGTGCTAACAAACCTGAATCAAATGAGTGGTTAATTATGTGGTTCCTGCAGATTTTGGTGACCTACAGAGAAGGTAATTCAGCCCTTAACTCAGCTGTGTTGGAGATGAGACTTATCTGAAACATGTGGGACACAGGCTTTTTATGGATGGAGATTAACTTCGCTACTTCAGTGTTTGTATGCATGTTACACATGTTTAGATCCTTTTATAAGTGACATTAGAGAGATCATGTATTACAAAAACCATTGGGTCACTTGCCTTTCCACATGCATGAACTTTATTTGACCTACCATTTTTATTACAAAGGCTTTAATATGATGTCGGCCCAGAGACACATCTATTGGATTCCCAGATAGATTGCTGCTCTAGAGGCCAGTGGCAGTGTGCTTTACACCTCTGTCTGTCACTTTGCATTGGGCTTGGAGATGTATGGCTTGGATGCAGTTGCTCGGCAATAGTAACACACTCCATCAAGCTCTCTACACACTGTTCCTCAGATAATTTCTTTCCTGAGATACTGTAATTTTAAGGCCACGTGAAGTTGCTCCCACTTTGTTATAATACCACTAACAGGTCATGGTGGGATATTTACTTGCAATGAAACTTTATGACTGGAAATATTTTAAAGGTGGTATCCTAACATGGTATCATGCTGGCATTCATTGACCCCCCCAGAGAGCAAGCCATTTTTTTGCAAATATTTGTAGAAGCAGTCTGCATGTGTAGGTGGCGCATGCTATGCATCTGTGGCCATGGGAGGTGTAGGAACATGTTAATTCAATTATTTGGAAGGATGACCTTTGGCAGTGTAGTGTTTATCTCACAAGTTACTGGACTAAAGTAGTGTGTTGGCAATTTCAGTTTGAGTCTTTTAAATTTGATTAAATTAGCTAAAGCTGGGAGCTCATACCTTCTACCACTCTGAGTATTAGTTTACGTTTTCCACAAATTAACTGTAATGAGACTCTTCTGCCTCAGGTTAGGGAACATTTACAGATTATAACTTTATAGCTTGATTTCAACATAATCTAAATTGTCATATTAAGCTGTGGCAGAAAAAGTCAATAATCAAATAAAAATGGTAAAATATAAAAGTAACATTAAAAATAAAGTGAACAACATTTTTGTCCTTAGGGGGTTTGTTTTCTGCTTTTGGGTGTTTTAAAAACTGGTGATATTTTAGGTCAAATATATACCTGTAAATCCTTAAAGGTTTGCAAACTGCGAAGCACCACAGTACGCTAAGCCCTTACAAGTAAAGATGAGGTGTAATCCTATCCCTTTCCACCCCATGGATTTAAAAAAAGAGGTTTGTGATAAGGATACACAGTATTATGTGTTCTGCCTATCAAAGGGGTCCTTGGGGAAACCTCCAGGCAAAACTGAAGTCATTCATCTCATGAAGTACCATCTTCTTTTATCTCAAAGCCCCAGCTCATATCAGAACCAGAAACCTTTGCTTCATTTGGGAGATAAATGCGCTTCCTTATCTCAGTAGGTTCATCTGTACCAGAGGCATCTTGAACATGGCTCTTTCACCATGTTAACACAAATGCGCTGATAATCAACATTTAGAGAGGATATGTGCTAAATGCCTGCAACATATCAGTTTGAACTCTAAAGGGCAGGTTTTCATTTCCACAAATGTCTCCTGAAGTATCCAGGAAGCTTGTCTTAGCTTCAATCCACAAGTTCACTAAATATATCTCTAGCTTCTATGTGGGTATCTCTTAGGTCAGATGCAGTTGTATGCTAAATAAAAAAGATTTAAAAGGTTGTTAAAAAAGAAATACTTGAGAGTTGTAATATCCATCCATCCTTCCTATACTGATTTGAAATTGCCTTAATAATAGGGATACTTCCAGGCTCAGAATCACGCATCAGATGCTTTGCAACAATCAATGTTTCAGAGAATCATTTAGAAAAATAGTTTAAATGTTGCCAGGCTGAAGTACTGTATCATCAATGAAATGATCCTGATTATCTGAAAATAGACAGTCTCTGTACTCTGAGCACACGGAGTGATGATATGACCAAATCCATCAAAGTATTTGCTGGAAATTTATTGCAGCTGTTTGTAGATTCCCTCTCGGGTTCTGAATTTGGCATCTTTGTTCTTGCACTGCTCAGATCCCCCATTGAGTGGGATCCTGTTTGGGTCCCACTGAGCAAAACCATGCTGTGGCAATCATCTGTTCTCTTGATACTAATGTCTTATCCTTCAGCATTGTTAGGACTTTCTCGGAGAGGCTGCGTCCTCTCCTTCAATGTTTCTAGCACTGTGTTCTTCACCTGCTGAAAGAGATCTAATATATTCCCTTCTTTTCTCTCTTTTATTACAGTTTCCTGATGGTTGATCCATTTACTTTTAACCAATTAGATTTTAAAATCTAATTATGTCATTTAATCTTAGCTACACTCTTCAGTAGCATTTTGTTCTTTTAAGATTTTATTTTAAGATATGAATACTTACACTTTAATAATTTGAAGAGTCTATAGAGTTATCTAACTACTGCATTTTATCCTTGTTGTGAAACTCATATTAACTTTCTTTCAAAAAGTAGATATCTTACATTGGTGCTGACAACAGACACTCAGTTTTGTTGATGACATTGTTCAATGAAATCCTAAAAAGAACTCAAAATCAAGATTGAAAATGGAAAAATCAACAACTCAAAACAGATAAACACATGGTCTAGAAGGTTGATTGAATCGTAATGATTAATTCACTGTATCTCTGGTTCCAAAAGTCAGGATCAGTATTAGACCAAGTGGGTTTTAAGATCTCCCTCAAAAATCAATCAATAAAATAAAAAGCATGTTTATATGATTCTCAACACAATAAAGAAGAAAAAAAACCTAGCACAGTTATGCTGTTTGTGCAGTCATGACATCTCTACTCAACTGTATTTCTAACATTGCTTATTGAACAGAAAGCAAAGGTCGCAGCTTTTGATGTGCTGTTATTTTGTGGGTCGAGTTTGAAAATCACTGCAATTGATCACAAATAAACTGTTTTTTGAACTGTAATGTCAACTATTTCTCTTATTGACAGACATGACTGTAGATCACTGACTCCACCAATTTCCAAGTAACATTTGAATATTTTACAGGAATATAATAACAATAATACAGATTTAACTAAATGTAGCCTTTGGGAAGTCAGTTAACAATTTTGTTCACTGGAAAAGTTTAGGAAAACATTACACACAGCTGAATAAGTGGTATACCTGTGTATTTGTGGTTAGGGATTTTTTTTCTGATTTTTTTAAATAGCTCTAAAGAACATAAAGTATAAAGGAGTTGTTAGAGAACAATCCCAGTCAAGCTCAAAAAACACAACGATTGGAAAGCTAAATATAGCTTTGTAAAATGTTAGAAGCATTAAAACACTTTGCTATGCCATTCTAGTTTTCAAGTTAGATAAAGGTATGTGAACATTTTGGAGCAAATAAAGTATAAATATCCCCAATTTCTGTGCTTTCTTTCCTTTTTTGTGTAATAACATTTAAATTCTGGCTTTATATTGAAACAAAAGTGTTTAACATTCATCCTTTGAGTCAATATCAGTGAGGAAAAAAAGGGTTGTTACCTTTTCCTTTCCAGTCTACATGACTGAGTGAATAAATTGTTATGATTTAATCAATTAAGCCTAAATAAACAATTAACATGGCTCCCACCAGCCAACTACTCTTGAGTTAAATTGCTTCTCTCATCTCACTGGACACTCTCTTGTTGGGTGTAATTAAATATTGAACAGTATTTTCATGGATTGCTGGACCGACCTTAGAAAAACTGTGTGGATTCGCTCTGGGGTCTGACATGACAGTTAGTTACTGCGGCACTGTATTTTGAGAGCATTTTGCCTCCTTAATTTGATGATGTTTGGATGAGACACAGAATGGGGAAAGATCATTAAAACCATTCCCTAACGCAAATTAGATGTGACTTGAGAAGAGCGAAGCAGTTTTATTTGATGAAGAGAGCAGGGAGGACAAATAGAAAACAACATTTACACCAATTACATGATAAGATATTTCTAGATAAACACAGAATCTCATTAGAGTGTCATTACAAGAAAAAGATATTCAGAGAGAAGTGGTGAGTACAACTATTTTTTTCGAAGGATGTGAATTTGCACCTCTCCAGGCTTATTAAATATGCTGGCTTGGACATTCAGGGATGTAACTGATCACATGGTATAATTGTTAACAGCACCCAAACATGGGTTTTAATTGCATTCTTGGTTCAGTGTTAAATTCAAAACAGAGCAGAACTAGCGAAAAATAGGACAGAACAACACTCATGCATGCATAATAAATGCGGATCGAGAGTTTGGAAGAACACAGCCAATGGTTACAAATTCTCTCTGCTCAAATATAGAAACTTCCACTGAATAAAACTTCTAAAACGGGTAGGAAAGAAAACTGTAAGATCTTTATGAACATTGCAACTTTTGAAGAAACTATTCTTAGAATAAACTGCACTTGCAATGTCTCTCTGTGTACCCTGAAGTGGATTTGGTATCAATCTAAGAGTTAAATACATGATTTAAGTATACTTTATTTAGATATGTTTTTTTGTAAAAGCTTGTCTCCAATGCCCTCAATAGTGCTCATTAACCTGGGAAGTGAGAAACACCTAGGAGGGGTCTGCAGTTTGTTAGCCACACCATTGTTCCAGAGAACAGGAATAAAACACTGCTTGTTGTTCCACAAGCCAGCATTAACATTGGAGCACAGCCAGGTAGGGCAGGAAGTTATAAAAGTAGAAGTTTGAAACTCTCATTAACATTGGTTCAAAGATTTTTTTATGAATATTTATTATTCTTTTTATGTCATATGGCAAGAATTGTGATGTAAAATTACTGTTGTTAAATATAAGAAGGGCCAGACAGATAAAAAGTCCACTTACACCTTGGACTGGACCTTGAAGTGTGTCGGTCAACTTCAGCTTCAAGCTTTATCCCTGTCTTTTCCTAAAATGCTGCCTTCCCCTTTCTCCAGATGATTAATAATACAGGCTTCCCTTAGATACAAATATTTCCTTTCTATAAATCAAACATCCCTGTTGCTTGTTTTTGAAAGCTATTTAGGTGTTGAATGCAATAAATCTGGCATCAAATTACAAGAACACGTTACGTCAGATTCACAATCTCCTCGGACAATGTCATATTTAAAGTATAATTCTGTCTGCCCGTTTTTATTACCTATCCAAGTGCTGCAGAAATGCTAGGTGTTGCAAAGATGCTATTTACAGGGAGCTGTTGTAATAGTTGGCTGTTAAATAAATGGAATATACTGACCCCATTTATTTGATGCATAGGCACTGGTTGCATTCCTGTTCATGTATCATTACCGTTCAAAAAACTCAGTCCCAGAACCAGGCACTTTAGCAGGTGACATTTTGACTAACAGCATAACGTCACATCGCTTTGGACAGAAAAATCTGTCTTTCATTAAATTGTAAATCAAGACTGAGCTGAAAGGAATGAGGAAAATATGTGAGAAGAGTCTGACAAACACAACCTGTAAACAAGAGACATTTGTCAATTCACAGAACTTCTAATTACCACTACGCCTTCTGAGAACAATTCAATAAACTATTCAGAACTATTTATCAAGCTCAATTAAGTCTTTAATTATCTCCACCTTCAGCACTGTAATGAATAGAAACAACTCCATCTGAAGTGACGACAAAACCGTCTCCGAGCACATTTACTGTTTTACCCCCACCTGCATCTAAAGCGTTCCTCTGATACTTTCTGTCAGACACATTTATTCACGCAAGTGGAGAGGCTGTGACAGCACAGAAGTCTGGCAGAGCAGCAAGGTTCCGTGCTATTCTTTTGAAGCTAGTGACAGTTGACCCACAGGCCAAATTGCTCGTTACTGTAATAACCTGAAGATGTCTGTGGCAGGCATACTCATGCACGCACTCAGACACGGAGTGCCAAGCAGGATAGCAGAGTGTTAATGAGCTGATATTTGCAGCCCTAATGCATCTCCCTTGGCTGCCTGTTATGCGCCTCTGCGGTCTGCTCAACCCTTTTCTTCATCTGATGAATCTGTATCCGTCTTCATGCATCCTCTAGTCAGTGCTCTGGTCTATTTACAACTGTCTAGTTGGGTTTGTGTGGGTTTGTGGGTGTGACTATTTATTAAGTCAATTAGGAATATAGTCAAAGTAAGTGCATTCAATGACCATAACCAGAAGTTTAGTGAACATACTTTTATTTTGCTTCTAAAGAAAAGAGAAAAAAAGAAAAAAGACATGGAGACATGCAACATAATGTTGCTTTTAATGACTAAGGTAAAAATACAATGCTACAATCTTAAAAAAATAAATAAGATTCTAGCATGTAGATACAAGTCAAAAAGCCTTCTTACTTATAGTATCTTCAGGCTTATCTATTGAACCATATCATTTCAAATACTTTACTAATAATAGCACATAGAAAATTGCTAAAATCACCAGCTAAGACAGGTTTCCACAGATTTTGTAGACATGCCAGAATGTTCTTCCAGCATGAACAAGCCATGTCAGTGTTGTTAGTGCTAAATATGGCTTACAGAAAAGCTTTTGCTTCACAACAGACACAAGTAACATATAACTGTTCCAGCAATGACCCAACAGTAACATTGCTCTATCTCATACTATGCTATGCATGTGCTCTGTCTGCACTCCAAAAAGTTAAACTCACCTCCAGGTGATTTACTTTGACTAACTCTGATTAATTTAGCTAATACTGATTTGAACACATGGGAACATGTATATTCTGTTTTTTAATTTAACTTTTATCTCCAGATTCTGAAATATAGATAAAACCTTTCAGACTAACACTAAAGCAAAGATAACATAACATGTTCTGACATAAAACTATCAACTTTATCCCGATATATCTGCATTATACAAAATGGAGTCACATTAAGACAAACAGACTTGAAAAGATGCACCACAACATGCTCTTTCTTTTCTCACAGCATAAGATGGATTTTAGGCACTCCAGCATAAATACTACAGTAAGGATCAGTGTGACAGTAGCTTAAATAAAACCATTATCAAACATCCAAAGCAAAGCTAAAATTCTTGTGACAGGCTCCAAGCGTGCTGCATGTATGAACACAAGTTCCCAGGAATTCATTCTGGACATCTTGCAGTTAAATTGGATGGCGCACGACCAAGCGAGAAGCCTGGAATTTGAACAAGTAAGACTATGGGTGAATACAGCTGAAAATCCTCAGGAGGATTGAAGGAGTGAGTGTGCATGCTGATAGGAGTTGCTGCTTCACACTGTTTCCCCTGTTCTAATGTTGCCTTCCCCTAACCTACTGATATTGTAAATTTGTCCAGATTTATGTGACGTTGATGGAGGCATAAGACAAAAATCATTGGGGAGCCTCAGCTGCCATTCTCAACAAATAGTAAACAAAACGCAACAGCTTCTTGTGAACTTATCCCAGATGCCACTCAGAAGAATTGTGGGAATGCATCTCCAGCAGAGAATCTCGTTTTATTGACTGCATATGGAACTACCTACTGCAGAGAAGACAGAAATTCTCTTTTTCTTCTGCATATACTCTGCAAGTCCCTGGTGTTCATGACTGAAAAGGGCTTGTGTGTGAGTGAGGAGAGATCTGCAGATGGAGAAACCAAAACTGTCAAATTATTAAATTCTCTGTCCCATAGCATCATTCTTAAATGACAAAAAAATGTGTACCAATGGAAATGTGCCATTTATATGTCATGCCACTTAATAGAAGACCACCATGCAGTGTACGCCTGTGTTTCCTATGGAAGCTGCAGGTGTCCTCATCTCTTTGGGGTGAGGAACTGGAGGATCATTCACAAAAGCAAAAAGAGAAACGTTTCCAGGTCAAATGAGTTGAAATGTCACAAAGTTGGAAAGAGCACAACCAAAAAAACAAACTTTCCTTTGGAGTTTTTTTGTCTTGTGAACATATTTTCTTGCTCTTCTCATTTACATTTCTTTGTTGCATCTCCAAGCAAGGATGTGAGAGGCAGATGTCTCTGTTTCTTCACTCTCCAGGGGCCTCCTCACTTTTCGTCTTCATGTCTTCTTAAGAGGCTCTTAAGGATTTTTGAGGACAGACGGTGATGGCAGTATAAACAGTTTTTAGGTCATTTGAGGAGGAAGCTACCTTCTCTGGCCAGCTAATGTGCTGCACAGAAACATCTGGAAAGTTGTTCATGGAAAATATTTTGGAAAGGGGTCACACTTTCCCAAAAATACTTGATAAATGGTAAATGGTCTGTAGTTGTATAACTCTTCCAGAGGACTCCAAAACACTTAAAAAACTATGATATGAGTGAATGAATGGATGTAGTACTAAGGTAAACAAACTTTATTGAGCTAGATTAATGAATATTTAATAGTTGATTTAGTTGATAATCCACAGCTTCACAAAACCCAACCTGAATAAAAGTAACACAGATTTTAAATGTTTTACTTTTTGCCAGTATTTGTGCTTTTCATCTACGAAATATGTTCTGCTGTATGCGCTTTTGTAGCAATATACTAATCAGGCTTAAAATTGTGATTATTTGCTATAAGTATGTTGATCCTCCTCTACTGCCAAAAATAAGCTGACCTATCAATGCATGGACCTCTGCAAACCCTTGATCTTGTACTATATATGGCACCATGATGCCTACAGTAGATCCTACAAGTCCTGTAAGTTGTGAGGCACATCCCACAGATGATCCATTAACAATGAGATCAAACTTGCCCAACCATCGTTCCTGTAGGCTCTTTAGACCTAGCTGTTAACCAATCATTGTCCCTCACTAGTTGTGCAAAACTGATTCCTCTTAGAAACAGAGTGAGATGGGCATCGACGCTAGCATTTGTGTTTTCTGTGATTGATGATTATCTCTCATACAAGTTTCTGAAGTTCCACTGTCCTGCAACAATTGGATGCCTCCCTGCTCCAATAAAACTGAATCAAGAGGCTAAAACTGACTACTTGGCATATTATCAGGTTTTACAAAGGCCTGGTCATGAACTATTCATTTGATTCAGAAGTGATGGAGAAGATCTGCATCCAAAGGCCTCAGGACAGTGGCACCCAGGGACTGGAATCACTGACCCCTGTCTTAAACAGTTATCATTGTTAGCTGTTTTTCAAAATCAGAACATTCCTGTCATTGAGGACCATTAATCAAACAACTGCCCAGTAAGCATGTTGTGATTGTGATTCTAGTGAGACTCCAGCTGCCTCCAAAGGAAAGCTGAATAAAGCGTAAGTTTGCAAGATAAAAACCACTGTTTGTGTGTCTCCAGTGTTTTCCTGCTCCCTTTGTGTCTTTTTATTTCATTTGAATTGCTTTTTCTGCATTCCTCAGCTTCACCTGTGTCTCATCAGCTGGCTGGGCCCTAAGCATGTAAATATAGACTAGTTGCTCCGCCTGCTCTTTGTCTGCTTCACTTCTTTATGTGGTCCTGGTTTCAGATTAAGCCGTTTTTTTTTAACAACTGTATAGCAGTGCAGTTGAAACTTTCTTGACTGGAAGCTACCTGGGAGAATATTCTGTGCAGTTTAAGCCATTGCTAATTTAAAAAAATGAGCATGTTATTTCATGCTTTTTTCATCTATAGTTTGCACTTGAGCTTTTCTGTCTAGAACACAAGGTCACAAATAAAATACTAGACAGATTAGGTTAGAGCTAATTAAAGGGGATACTTGCAGGTTGGAGAGGATATCTTAAGTGGTAGCACTTTATCAGCAAATTAATACTATTTATCTTTATTTTATAGTGAAATACCTTTTCCTAACTTCACTTTGTCAAAGCTGCTTTCATGATTCTAGTAACATTGGATGTAACAAAGTGTAATGTTAACATTTGAATGGCCATGCATCAGAAACATCTTGTTTTATTCCTAGATTCAAAATGTAAAGATGTTGCTGAGTAGACAGATGCATTACAATTTTCAGAATTTCAAACTTTCTTTCTAAACATTGGCCACTGAGATAAATCTTTCAAGCTGTTTGCCGTGATTCTTGCAAAGTCAGGCATTTTTTTCAGCTCCAGTGGAGATACAGTAATGATAAACTCAAGGGTAAATAATTTACACTGTTGCTTTGAATCCAAATGTAATAAACAATAAGGTAGGGACTAAATAACATTTGGGACACCCTGATTAAAATAGTCTAGGACTGTGGTTAAAAATGTGACATTGGCATCCTTCATCTCAGTACACATGCAGTATACAAATGTATTGTGCAATACAATCAAAACATACTTCAAAAATGTGATGGTTCACAAAATGATCCCTTTTCCTCCTTTTTAGGGCCATGTATAAAGCATTTTTAGTGATTCCAACATAAATGACAAGAAACAGTGTGACAGCAGCTTTACACACTGCATGCTAAGTATTGCATTTATTTTTAATTAAACAGATTTTTGATTATAAATCAAATCTGAATGCATTTAATGCATTGCATAGCTTCAATTAAGAATAAAAAAGCAGCTCAGCCCTGGTAATCTGCAGCATATTGCATTCAAATAGAAAAGAAAATGAGAATACTCATCAAAAATAATGAGACCGCTTTTGTTTGGAGGCGACAACAGAAAGCCAGGAGCATCGACAAACTGCACCGCTTTCTAGCCGAAGTCATAAATCTAGGATTTGTCGCAAGGCCTGACCAAACGATCACTCAGCAGGCAATCAAAATTTAATTCCCCGTCCATCACACTGCAAGGCCGTAGGAGCCACTGTGCCGATCTCACCACCCATCGCTGCCTTCATCCCCCTCTCTCTTTCTCCTCTCAACTCAATAGGGCTAACTTGTTTTCTCGGAGTTAATCATGCACTGGACAACTGAACTACCCTGTGACACATTTAAAATATGCCCACCACTCGACATACATGCCCTGCTCTCTCCTGTCCCCATGTTCCTGCCATACTGAACACAATTTGAGCTGACTGTTTGGCCTAAGTAGGACAAGTTAAGTTATTTTAATGGGAATATCTTAAGGAAAAATAAAGATATCTGAAGACATTTTAATTTACTAGAAGAAATGTGCTGGATAGATTTATGAAAGAATCAAAGAATGTGTTTGTGCAAATCCAAAGGCAAGTCAACTGTGACCTTGCTCTGGCTGCGGCCTCTGTTTTCTCTTTAAAGTTTAAGTTCCTATCACTTATTCACTGAAGTATGGTGGGACTAATGTAAGCTGGGTTGAACTTTGTGCTTTTTACTGCATTTTCTGAAGCTTACAGCAAGGAGTCCACCTTTTGCCCCGACTTAACACAAATTCTCTAAAGGGCTGAATGAGTTAGAAGAATCTTCGATGAACAGATTAGTAGTATTTGATCATCTATTATCCTTTCACTTTTTGTCTTTCCTATCACAAAAACTCCCATTCTCTCAGGCGTTTTTTCTACCACTTTTACCTTTTTATAATGTTGTGGATTCCTCCCATTTTCTGATTTGTATCCACTTTTCTCTTTAGAGCTCTAAAAGTACTTGTCAGTTATGTGCTCTTCCATCTGAGTGCCTATCGAGTCGCTCTTTGTTCATGGTAAATGTCACCTCAAGTATTAAACGTTTTCTCTCCCAGCTGGCAGATAAAAAAGAGGTATATGGAGCATTCACTCTTGACATTTAAATTACAGACACAATTGAAAACCCTGCGTACATACAGTAACAGGATTTACAGCATTGTTGAGTTACCTCATTCTCTCGTCTGTCCAGAAAAGCAGCTCAAAGACAGCTTCAAAAAGTGATCACAGTGTAATCTGACAAATTGCATTGAAAAAGATTGCAGTACTAGTTTGCAAAGTTTTCAGAAAACATTAAACTCATCAAGTGCTTCCATAATGAGAGGCTGTAAAATCACTGATTTTAATTCATTTTATGTCCCAATTTTACAAAAATGCTAATTGCTGCTCCATGTTTTGTTGTCGTGTGTTTGGCTGTCTTTTACTGGGATTACTGGAGTAACACAAATGAACTCTGTATTGTCTGAAAGAAAATGGATTGTTTATAAAATTGTACACATATATAAAAGTGCTCCTTTACCCTGACACTCCTAAGAAAATCTAATGATCTATTGTAGCCAACTGCCTTCTGTGAAGGCCTTGAAGATTTGTTAGGAAACATTAGTGGACACACAGCATCATGAAGTCCAAGGAACACAGTTGACAGATCAGTGATGATGTTGAGAACAACTTCAAACTTCACTGTTTAATCCACCAATGAAAAACAGAAGGTGTGTGTCACAACTGCAAGTATGCCAAGACTTGTTTGCTAAACTGGGTGGCTTTATTGGAAGACCATTTAGGCACAGACAAGAGATCCATGGAAAATCTGGAAGAGTTTCAGAGATCCACAGCTTAGATGATATTATTAGTTGGATGCTCTACAAATTCAAACTTTATGGGAGAAAGACAAGAAAGTACATTTAAAAATGTCAACCAACTGTATGGAAGAAGGTACTATATACCAATCAGAAGGAAATGGAACATTTTAGTCTCATGCAAAAAGCCCATGTAGTTTAAAACTTCATGGATATCAACCTTTAAACACTTTCCTCAAAAAAAAAAGAAAAAAAGACTGTATATTGGTGGAAATATAGACGAGCTGGTCGTATGTATTTATGTTGCATAATTACGTAACAATTTAAAGACATGAGCCATAAAGTACATTGACGTTTAAGATACAACACAATATCTAAAGAAAAGTTTAATATTAGTATTGTAAACTTTTCTACCTGATGTGTGGATCTGCTTCTTCTTCTACCCAAAATAACAGAACCTAAATTTGAAATGACTTGGGTCAAAAAGTTGATATCTGTTTTGCACCTTTTTTCTGAGCAGTGGCTGCTTTTGAAGTTACTAGATCTTTTCTTCAGCTCACTGTTACCCACTTAAGTTTACATTAGGGCTTTCCCAATATTCTCGAATCAATTTCTCTTTTAAATGTTGCCGTTAGGTGCTGAGATTATAACTTGTTCAAACCACTTATCTCTTTCACTGCTGTCCATTTCAGTATTGCAACTTAAATCTTAGAATGACATCAAACCAATTCATCTTTGTTCCAGATGCAGTTCAGAAAATCATTAGCTTTTGATAATCATTTTTGCTTCGTTACAAGGCTACCTGTGAAGAACAAAACAAGATAATCACAATGCATTTCTCAGAACTTTGAGTTGTTCACAAATAGGCTCTGGAGTCACTGATTTTGTGAAGAAAAACGGTTAGAAGTGTGATTAATGGGAGGGTGATGCTGCCCATTAAATATGTCAGGAGTTTTCCTATTGTATCCTATGTATAAATAAAGGTATTGAAAATGACAAGTGAAAATTTATCCACAGCAATTCTGAAAATATTTTAATTTGTTTGTTCATTTGGCATCTAGTAAGTGCATACCTAAAAATTGTAGTTTGTCCCAGTTAATACTAGTACTATTATTAGTACTAGTAGAAATATTTTTAATTATTTTACTTTCTTCTCACTAACATGCTTTTCTGCTTGCCATTTTAGAACAGGACTATGGAAGCTATTTTAGTATCCTTTTGACAATATGGTATTTAAAATATAGTCACAGATCTGGTCACATCTAACTGCATCAGTTAAGATGTCTTGTATTATTATCTTTTAATAATAATACAAGACCAGTATAGATCGACCTTCAGGTACAATGCTAACAGTATATTCTAGTAAGAGAGTGAATGTTGAACAAGGAAGCTACAAACATTCAACAAAAAGACAATTTGTTTAGCATTAGCTGCTAGGCAGTAGAAGCAAACAACTATTGAATGTGGTGAGAACGTCTCTAAGTAGCTTTGCTTATGCAGTTATGATTCCCGAATACAGCTGTGTTTAACACTTTGGGTTTTCTGTGATTGAAATATACCCACTTTAGTTCCTTCAGTAGTGAGCTCCCTTTGTTCAAGTCTAAAAACATCTGAGTTTTAATTTCTTTTCAAAACCTCTATTAAAATAATAATGCAGACTAAATATTAAACAAAATATTGATTGGTCCCTCCCCACAATTACAAAGTTAGTTTCTAAAGCAGAACTAAAGTGGGGTACATAGCACAGTTTGAGCTTTATGAGATTAGAGTAAAAGACAGGTTAAGCAGTAAAGGTAATCAGTTTGTGACAGCTACAGCTTTCAAGAGCAGACCTAATATAAACGAAGATTACACACAGTTCTGTTACAGCTCTTATAAGTCCCAGTAACTAGGAAACTAACAGACGAGGGGCGAGGACGGATGAGAGCGAGCGATGGGTTGCTGATGCCGCTGAATTGAGGAATGATTGCTCCCTTTCAAGCTTTTATGATTGCAGATTCTTTTGAAGCTTTCGGGTGCGTTGCCGGTGAGCATTTGTGCCTGTGTGCTCGTTCTCTTTGTGTGGTTCATTTGTGCTACATCAGGGGGATAACACAAGTGTGTCCAATAAAGGTGAGTGATCTTGTTCCAGGCAGATTACACAAGTGCATGGATGACTAATAACACCTCTGAAGAGGAAATTAACTGTTTGCAGGCATACATACTCAGACTCTATAAACTTTGTCCAACTTCGTAGGGCCTTTTTTTTTTTTGCTTTCCTGGTGTTCTGCTACTCTGTGGTGGATAGGATTTTGTGCTGTGTGCAGATTTTGTCAGATCTAAATCTTCCTCTGTTCCCTACCACCCTTTCTTTTCCTGGATCCTTTACCATCATTCTAACTTCTCGTCAACCGTCTGCATGGCAGCATTAGTATGTATGGCTGTGTAGCTCAGGGTTTAGAGGTTTATATCTCCTAATAGACAGAGATTTGTCCTGTCGCACTAACCGCCACATATAGCTTACAGCTCGACACAGGGGAGGAATGACTCTTTCCAGTCTGTGGGAGAAGAACAGGCCATGAACATTTGTGTTTCTTTCTCATCTCCAAGGAGAAAGGTTCCTTCTCCGTTTAGACCAAATGCATTTCATGTTCTCCTTACCCACTTTTGCTGCTCTCTTTTACTCCTCTCTTGCTGTCTCACGTTTAATAAGATTGGATTAAGGTTGAAGAAACAGGGTAAGGAGATGAGGAAGGGATGAGAGCCTATTAAGCATGTGAGAGGTGAGATGACATTAGGCTGCACAAGCAGAGATTGAGGAAGAGGCGTGTGTGCGACCAGATGTGCAGGCGTGCAACGGCGTGCGTGTGCAGCACATCTCCTGTATTTATCCCCATGGAAAGAAGGTAAGAATAGGGAGGAAGTGAGGCGTTTAGTGGTGGAGCGCTTTAATCAAGGGGCGAGCAATCCTGCATGACCCACTCTGTCATCCATTATTGATGCCTGCCTCAGCCTGGGCTGATGAATCATTAAGCCACTCATCAGGCCTGGGAATTCTGCCTCCTCCTCCTTTCTCGGCCGGTGACACTCATTTACATAAATCACACGATGCTGTTTTTCACATGCCGCTGCATAAACGCAAACACTGACGCACATTCAGCTATGCATGCAAAGCTCATAGATTTTTCTTTCATCATTCTGTAAAAGGAGTAACTTCCACTTTTTCAAAAACACTCACAGGCTGTTGTGTTTAGGTACAACAGCCTTAGGACTTCGAGGTATCATATTGCCTCAAAGTCAATATGATACCTTTGAAAACTCATTGAAAGTGTCCGTAGAGCCAAAATATTCAGCAACTCCAGACAAATAGAGCCACATACTGAAAATACCTCGTTCCTACTTTAGTCTAGACGTAGGTTTAGGAAAGGTTTAGTCTTCTTGGACACAAAGAAGACAGGTCTACTATCTGATATAAAAACTTTGTTGGGTAAAGATTTACAACAATATAAACCAAAACTAGTCAGGTTTTAAAACCAGCTGGATTATATGTGACAAAAGTACCAACTCTTATTAATACAAATTAATAACAATTTCTTTATATTCTGTATAATCAAAAGCATTAGCAACATATTCAGAAAAGGGCACTGCACCTCTGCATGTGTGGGTGTCTGAGATTTATGGACATACAAGTCATATTTTTTTGTGGTTGTGTCTAAGTCTTAAAGGCAAGGAAGCAGTATAAAATGTTGAGGTCAGGTTCCAACATTTTCCACTTTTTCCCTTCAATATTTACAATTTTTAGCTGCTGATTATGAACAAAATTCACTTCATATTATAACCAATCAAATTATGTCAGTAGATTTGAAACATTGTTTCTTCCTCTTTCAGAATTTTGTTTTATTGCTATTTTAATATCTGTCCCACTATTAATATCTGTACAGTAACAGAAAATTACAGAGGGTGTTTTTGTTATAAAAAGAAGCCATATTCACTAATCTTATTTTTACAAATAAGAATAGCCAGACATTAATGTTTTTCTTTCACATTTATGGCTTTCAGATTCTATAGTTTTGATGAAAATCTTGCAGTGTAACTCTGATGAATGTTCTAAAAAGTATTGACTCGGGAACTGAATGAAAAGATTGTGGTTATCTGACAACAAATTACATAAAAACGAAAGAAGGGTTTTTGGCACTTTTACATGAAAAGCACTTAGCTGCTACAACATAATACATGAAGGTCAAAATGCTACAATATTTTTTCCCTGTTTCTCTTTAGATGGGAGAAGAGTTGCATGTGTAGAATTATATTATTTGTTAAACGAAAAGAGGCAGACAAAAGCAGAATCTTACAGACTTTGTGTTTATAGTCCATGCCTCTGGGTTTTGCAGAAGTGGAAAAGTAGGGAATCTCGGGTAAATTGATGAGTACCCTTGCCATGCATATGCTTTCGCTCACAATCCACCCACACATTGCTTCTCATCTTTGTGCTATTACTCTCCCTTTTTTCCCCCTTCCCTCCTGCTGTTTCTATGTCTTCCCATTCTCTGTTATGACTAATCCTGTACCACAGGGTTAAGAATATACCTCACAGCAAGGGTAAGAAGGCCACCAAGCAGACTTGAGCAAAAAATGCAGAAATGCAATCACTGCAAACATTCATACACAAACAGACAGCAGAGTCAGGCACCCTGCCCATATAAAAAGAGTTTGCCAAGGACTGGTGGCTGGTAGCTGGAGGCTGCTTGCAGACCGCTGTGATCCTGCCATCCTGGCAGCATGCAGCCAGGACATTTCTGCACAGCGCTAACCTAAGCTGAGCTCTTGGCATCTTCAATCTGCTAAACATAGGAACGCTGCATCTCATGGTAATTGCAGCAGGTTGTTCTTACCATGGCGGGTAATATGAAGACTGGTGGAAGCAAACAGCATGAATTATTACTGTTATCGCGGCTCTCGAGGCTGGTGGAGGTAAAAAATTGTATAATTTGATTTATTTCTACTGATGCATGACCAGCCCTTTGCTATCAGAATGTCCTAGTAGGTCCTATCTGCTTTGATACATAAAAATGAGCGCATGCTAGATCGAGTGTACATGGAAATACATGCATTGTCATAATGCAACATATAATTCTGCTCTGCTTGTGCTATTTTTGTTTTCCCCTTCAGTTTTAAAGTACATAATACTGACTTAGATGCAAAGAGATTTCAAACCGTAACCGTTCTGTCATGCCCGTTTTATCGCTGTGAATCCTTGAACCTCACTTTGACTTTCGCAGCACCTATTTTTACTCAGGGAAGTTGGTCAGGGGTCAGAAGGGAATATGGCGCATCCCAAGTACAAGAATGCGGCTGAAGCAGCAGAAACATAAAAGCTTTACTTCATGATTCAGCAAAATCCCCTATAATAAATAAATTTATAAATTCCAAAGAACCTCTTATTCAGGAGGATTTTATATGTTTATCTAATAATTTAACTTCTTAACATGATCTCAGACTAGTTTATAAAACTGTCCTTAAACTTAAAAGGATATGTTATGATTTTTTTGAAATGAGATATAAAGCTATTTTCAGTTTATTAAAACGCTACCTCCTGGTTTCTTGCATTGCCATAAATTTTGGTTCACCTTAATGTGAAAAAATGAAAAGCATTTTGTGTAACATCAAGTCCTATGTCATAAATGAAATATGTGTGTTGATGCCTCCCTGTGTTGTATAGTGGATGGGCATTAAAATTAAATCTGTAAAATTCACAATGTTTTGCTCTGTCATTACTTTTGCTGTCATGTGATCTGAAGAGGAACGTTCTATGTTTATATTATCTATGAGTGACCCAAAGTCTCAAAATTCTTCATATAATAATTATCTTGTTATTATTGTTTTAACCTATGTGGAGAGAGACAGAGAGATAAAGAATTAGCTAAATTGATAAGAAAGGAGATATTCCCTAGATTAAGCATACCATGGTGACCAAATCTTCATCAGTGCCGACTGAGCGTCTATACAGGTTAACAGTACATTACATAAATGTTTATTTTGTTATTGATATGACATTGTGTTGGGGTTAAGTACATTACAGCAGTGGAGCATAGGTGAAGGCTTCTTATTTCCACAATTTCAGCATTGCAGAGCAACTTAAACTGAAAATATGCAGCATTCACTGCTTTGGTAGTGGATATAAGAGTTCCACATTTAGTAAATAAGTAATTTCCATTTATTTGGACTGACTTAATGCTACCTATGTGAGAATTGTCCTGCATCCAGTAAAACTTGCTATTACGGCTTATTCTATCCAAGGCACAGCAATGCAAAACATAAAAGCCTTGATCTTATGTCAACGAACTCAGTCTCAGAGAAGTAAACTTGTTCATATGCATTAAAATTCCTTCACCGCTTTGATCTATAAATGCAGTGCCTGCTCAACTTCTCTCAGACACATTCATTTTTATAAATAATCCTCATGCACATCCAAAGTGGAAGAAAAATGTGATTTGAAGATTGAGCCGGGAAAGAAATCCAAGCTGCTTTATTCAGAGGAGCCCCCTCGGTCTCTGATAGGCTGGGAGTATTTCCTGGGCTCCTGCTCTGCCAGAAGGCACTGTGAGTCATCTCTCCTCCAGAGAAGAGATAATTAATTTGTCTGAGCTGCTCTTAACCCTGGCCTGGGTGTCAGCGGTTGAGATACGCAGGCACTGGAAACACACAGGTGCAAATACGCGCAACGCACACACCTGGTCGTGCATGAAGGCACATCAAAATATGCAAGCTGTGGTTAATGGAGCTATAAATGTGATCTCCACAACCGTTACTATGTGAAGGCGTGAATCCAGATGGACTGAAAAGACGAAGAAGAAGGAGCAGAATGGAGATGTGAAAATTGAGGTTATTGAAGAGCGGGAAAAACTGACCATCAAATAATGCACACCCTGACTTCCCTTTCATTCCTTCAAGGACTTTTCTGCAATATTGCTACTTCAATATTAGTCTCCACTCCTACACCCAAACAGCCATACTGTACGCACACACACACTCACACATTCTCACAGATGATTCAAAGGTCTAAACAGCTGCACCTTTGACCTGCTAAAAAATGAGTGGGATTCAGAGATGAGATGAAAAGCGAAAGGAGAGAGCAGTGAGAGAGGTGTCAGAAGAAAGAAGTGAGAGCAAAGGTTTTGCTAGAGAAATAGAAGTGGAAAATTATAGATGATAACTGCAAATGATAGTTTGATAGAGAAGCAACAAAAAAACAAAAACAACATTTACACAGTTCAGAGTACAGGAACGAGTGGCTTCAAGAAAATAAAAGAACACAAAAGCTCTTCAGAATTTTTTATTACTTAATTTCAGTTAATTACTTAATTTCAAACATGTTCTTGATACCATCAGAATTTTGGGACTATTTTTTTTTTTGAGCAAGTCAGTTCATCTCTGCCTTAGTTTGTGTTCCAGATGGTTCATCGAGCATCCTGTAATTATCAAACACTCACTAATTGTGTGTGAGTGTGTGTTTATGTGCTAGTGTGTCTCCAGGTGATTATCTGATGCTGTGATCACTAATGACCACACAGACAAACATCTGTCCTGAGGTGATGTGCAAAACGAGAGGTTGGCCATCTGCTGCTCCTGCCACTAGCGTGCATGCGTAAGTCTTTTGTTATCTCGTGTGTCACTCAACACACAGCTCTAACACTGGAATGCACACTTTGTAAAGTTTAGGTTGGATTATTAGAAGAGGCTGACTGAAGCAGTCCTCTATAATCAGTACTGATGGTGGTTGGCATGCCCCCAGACTGGAGGAAGAGGCGTTGCTGCAGACTGAAAGCTAAGCAATGTTCTGTCAAGGATGTCAGCAGAAAAATAAAACGCATTCATCTAAAATACATACATTTTTAATTTAAAATTAAAATAAATTAATAAGTAGGTAATAGTTAGTTTTATATGAAAAATCTTCCTGTGTCTACTTGAGTTATTCTGGAATAACACATAATTTTAAAGTAAATCACATTAGAAGAAGTGCATTTCTGATAGGAAATGAGGCAGGCATATCTACAATGGTAATAAAACATTATGAAAGCAGAACTGGTTGTGAATAAATACTATTTTTGGTTTACCCTCTGAAGGACTAACGGGTTTGTCCAAGGAAAGTATGAACAAGATAAAAATTATTGCAGAGCAGTAAATGTTTTCTTTGATTTGCATTATCAGTGTGCATCCTTCTTCAACAAGGAGCCAAAGCTGTTACATAAGCATTTTACAAATATCAATGTCAAAGTCCCTTTTTGACCTTCCATCAGTTACAGTGACTATACTTATTCTGACTATATTTATGATTTGCTAAGGTGTTAGAGGCTTTTGAAGAGAGCCTGCACTTCTGTATTTTTTCCCCACCAGAAAGTCTTGTGTTTGGAGGCAGTTGAGAAGGACCAAAATGGCTTGAAGATGTTTTCAGACGCATGGTGGGGAGTTGAACGCAGGATTTAAAGTTTGAAACTTACAGAGACTAAAGGAAAATCAGCATGGTACCCAGGACCAGAGCAACAGTAGAACCCAGCAGTGAGAGAAAGAACCAAGAAGCTGAAATAATGTGGAGATCTAATGAGTAACATGGACACCAGGTGAGTACAAGCAACAGAAGGCAGAGCAGCAGGAAACTGTGGGAAGGATGAATGACTGATTACAGGAAAATTTGAATGGAAACACAGAGGATGTTATTAACTAAAAGCTAAAGATTGACATTGTGAAAATAAACCAAAACACACACATAAGATAGAAGAAAAACTTAAGAAATTCAACAAAAAGAGCTAAAAAAAATAACTAGATCTAAATGCAAACATGAGGGGGAGCTTAAACAAAACTGTGAATCATGACAGAAAGGGCTTTAAAATGTGGAGCGATAATAATCTGAATGTAGATTTTAATTTTGTCACGTTTGAATTGCTTAAATGGATTATTTCCACCTTTCCTGTCGATACCTGTGCAGTTTTTAGATTCCATGACTGCATTGGCCTGGCGCTGTCAGTAATCAACTATCGCAAAGTTTATCCACAAAGTTTGATGTGTACTTCATGCAACTTCTAAAACTTTGAAGCTGTTTGGACCTTTCATGATGAAATATTTAAATCAGCTGAGGCTGTCTTCACATTTTCATGTCAAAAATCCAGCCAACTCTCAGTCCTTTCACACAAGTTTGCATGAAGAAACTCTGTGTCAATGCAAGTCAGTTTAACCCGTCATGAATATTTGTGGCCATCATGGAGCACCCTCCACTCTCATTGGACCACTTGGGAGGTATGAAAAATCTCAAAACAGATTGGAAAAAAAAATCTTTCAATTGTCGTGGAAAAAATACTATTTCCAAGCACTGTTTTTCACTGTTTATTTTTTCCACGACACAATACAGCATCATAATGTCAAACAAAACAAAAAAGTCATAAATGTTTAATATAACCATCTTTTGAATATGTTTGTTCAGGAGGGAAAGAGTCTTGACACAAATTTATCTTGCCACCATGCACACTAAGGAGCAAAAGATAAATAAGCAAAGGAAAAGGAAAAAAAAAAAAAACATCTTTTAAAGTCTAAGGTCACAAAGTCTCACTAAGGATCTGATGCTGTCTACATGGCAACTGGCTGCTAAGGAGTTGCTCCATAATTAAAGTCTTTCCTGCTTAACCATCACCAGCATAAACATGACATTTTCTAGACTCCACATGGACTTTAACTGGATATTTTTGCTTTACAGAAGAGGCTAAAATTGAACTTTTTGGTAATAGACATTCCAGAAGGGTCTGGTGTGAACATTTGCTGAACATGTGGAACAGCACCTTTTGATTGCTGCTAAGTATGGTGCAGGATCTGTGTTGTTGTGGGCCTGTTTTGCTTCCAAATGTCATCATAAGCTCTTTTAAATAGAGTGTAACCCCACCTATTTGCAGTTCAATGTTCTCTGACTCACCTATCCTTCATGTTTTTGTGGGAAGTGGCTCCAAATTATTTGAAGAAGCTACTTTTATTTTACTTGGCACTGATTGGTTGTGTCCCCTAAGAGCAGAAATAAGGAAGCTCGTACATGTTAGCTGAGTTGGTTTCCACTTAATGCATATTAAATTATATTGGGAGTTTGAACTATAAAAATTGACAGCTATATATGTTATAAGCATTTTTAGAATTGGTAAATTGATAAATTAGCTACAACGTTAGCGACCGTGAATATGAAATGTTTGCAGGATACCAGAAGAGCAACTACTGCAAGTTTTTTCCCCCCAGAGTGATCAATAATGCTGGCTATTAGAGTGCTTCCCTGGGAATATGCTGAGCACATGCAAAAATAAAACAGGTGACCATTATTTTTTATTCATAAAGTCACATTTCTCATTTGAATTGCATATTTACAGGCAAAAAATGCCTTGATTAGGCTTGCATCAATATTTTTAGATTATGTTCTTGTGTAAGAAACTCCCTAGTCATGCATTGCACATTACAACCTCAATCTGGAAAAGGATACATTTAGAATGAAAAATATTCAGTTTGAACAGTGTGCATGGAGGCAGCAGTGAGTAAGAAAGTCACACAAGAAATACTCTGTGCTTTGGCAGATAATAACTAAGTGGATGATCATAGCTAGATATGCACAAACGTATATCAGCCTAAATAGGTAACTTTTTTATTACAGCAGATTTCTCTGATACAAAACACACAACACAAGAGATGTAGAATAAAAACAACAAAATGCATCAAGATAACATCAAAGACATGAGACTGTAGAAAAGCCATTAAGAAAATCAATTGAATAAAAGCTCTGTCATACTAAAAGTATATCTGATTAAAAAGGTATGCTTCTTCTTTGTAAAGAAATAAAGGCTGTGAGTGATAAAAAGAGAGGGAAATTAATTCCACTGTTGGAGAAAGACTTCTTTGACAGAACAAATCCCCCTGGGGTTTTAACTCTGGTCTGAGGAACTCCTTATATTCTTTGGTTAGATGACCACAGACCCACAGAAGTGTGAATTTAAAACAAGTCAGAAAGATACTGGGGCACTTGATCTTGGAAGGTTAACAATAATACTTTAAAATGATTACCTAAAATGCACTGGTAACCTTGGAAAAGAATTAAGAGAGATATGTTTTAATTTCTCCAATAGGGGGTTCACCACAGATTGCCATTTGCTATGTGTTTACTATTTGCAAGGAGGTATGACAGAGGTGGTTTGTCTGCTTGTGTTGCCATAGTTTAAAATAATGTTCAATTAAAAGTTGAAAAGGTAATTTTTTAACATAAGTCTTTTAGAAACTAAGCTTTTTATAATGTGAATTTTTATAATTAATGTTTTTATGTTGTAAGAACAAGTTCTGACATGAATATTGCAATAATGACTAAAATATCTTCGACTATGCGACAATTTTTGAACATTTAAACAAAAGTTAATAATCAGAATAGCTTTATATGAAGATCTTCCAAACTACACTTATCTCCTGATACCCATTATTTGGGAGGACCAAACAGAGTAAATATGAATCACAACATGAGTTTGACAACATTCTCAACAAAGCACTTTTAGCAAATATGGGATTAATTTAAAGCTATGTAAAATTAAGACTTTGGGCCTGCACACAATCCACAAGAACAAGAGTTTTCTGATTTTGCTTTAAGTTGCAGGACAAACAACAGTGAATATACTTATCAAGATATGTTATACCTTAAAAGAACTAAAGTGCAACTTATTGCTGAATTTGTCAGAGTAGCCCTGGAAAATAGACAAGGGAGCCAGCGGGGTCAGATGTCCAGGGCCCACAGGAGACGGTGGGACTCAGAACTGAACTCTCCAACCAACAAATTAGATTAAGATTACTTTATTGATTCCAAGAGAGATTTTAAAAAAATCAAATAACAAAAACTATAGAAAAAGTACAAATAAGAGTAAAAAGAAAAAAAGAAGAAAAAGGAACGTAATAGTAAGTACTAGAAAGTATCACATGTGCATTATACCACAGACAGTACAATACAATCAGCCATATCTAATGTCACCCATCATTAGACAAGTTTTTTTTCTCCAAAACAGGGCCGTTTGGGAATAAAAATGTAGCCTAATACTAATGCTACATAAACCTTTTAATATTATTATTATTATTTTATGCATAATTGCCCTTGCAATTAGTAAGTATACCCTTGTGTGTGTCCCCAAGTTGTATCAGCTACACTGACTGATGCAACATTCGACTATGTGTTCATAAAGCTGCTCCATAAAAAGCTTGGTGTGCAGCTGGGAGACAGGGGAAAATATCCAGCCTAAATCTGTCGCTCCATTCTGGGTCAGGCAGCCCTCCATCACTTTGATATAAGTAAACGGTACCAGGTCTGTTACTAGAGGAGCGCACCTCAAGCCGCAGGTGCAGCCAATCTTCGGTTTGTTCTCCAATCCAGTTTCACCTGCAGACAGACCTCCCTCAACTCTGTCCTCTGCTGATAAATCCAGCAGTCATCTTTCAGTTGTGAAGTTTTGTTATAATTTGACAGGAAAAGTTTGGAGGATGTTAAACATTAATGGCTGCGATGTTTTGTAATTTTCTGTAGATTGATCGAGGTGCGTCCTCCTCTCTGCAGACCAGTGTTGTGGCTGGATGTGAGTGGCCAAAAATTCAACTAAGATCCTCCTGTAGAGCCTAAACTAATATGAAGCATCTGTAGAAAAAATGTGAATGTATTAATGAAGACTGTTTATAGGTCATGTAAGCATAATATAAATGCTGACTTTTTATGAATAAGGGGAAGAGTAGTCATTTCTCCTTTGTCTCTAAAAGAGAAACAAGCTCAGACTGATTTGGTAAGAACAGTACAAAACAGAATATCAACATAGAGAAATTATCCTTTCCCCTTTTAGTATATCAATATACTTAGACAGGATTATAGAGGTGAGCATTGTTTTACAAAAATAAAAAGAAAAATATGGATTTGTTTATCAGTAAACCTTATAAAGAATCAACCACCACCTTTATGACAATCTACATTCAAAAATACAACTATATATGGATGATGTTTAAGATGTTTGTACACCTAGCATCTGCCGTAGGGCATGCTGTGTTGTTGCTGAGAGACTTGCAGGTTACATCACCTCAAACAGCAACTTTTTTCAAAAGTTATATAACAAAGCACCAACAAACGGTTAGGAAACTTTGTAACCAGAGTGAAAATATACTAAAATAGAAAGCAAAGCAAAAAAAAGCTGACAAGCTTAAGCAAAGGAAAACAACTGGAGCAACAGATCACAGACAGCACCTCTCCTATGGGGAACCAGTTCACTTATCAAGCAGAGGTTATTATGCTATGAGGCACTAATTAATTCATTAGTTAAATGAAATGCCAATAAAAGCTTGAGAGGGTTTTAATACCGATGCCAACTGTCTTTTCCCCCTCCTTCCTCTCCTCCCTCTCATCATCCCCTCTCACCCATCTGTCCAAATTATCCACCTTTCTCCCCAACACACACTTGCTTACATGTCATCTCCAAAGTGCTGAGTGTGTGCGGTGATGGAGGACATTAGCCGTGATCAGCAGGAGCACTTTGCAGCGGTCAGCAGGAATGGCGCAGTCATACAGGACTTTAGCATTCAGTAGCACTTACCTGTGCTCTCTCAATCTGTTCCTCCAGGGCCTTTTGGCCAAGTTGGTGAGCATGTAAGTGCATTGCCATTAGCCTTTATAAATGTGAGGTGGTGCGGCATTACAGGTGTTGACTGTGAAACAGTAACTACTCGTTATTTAGCAGCTGTCTCTGGGCTTTTATGGAAAACATTTTCTACCTTTTAAGTCAAGACTTTTTCACTTTGTTGCTAACAGGACAAAGACTTAATGAATGTCCAGATTTTCTGCTGAGAGCTTTTTGATACCGATCCTCAATCACTCATAATAGTGATTTTAATTAAAAGTGGCAATTAGATGCTCAGACTGCCATGCTAAATGGCCCTCTAGTTGGCTCTGCTTGTTTCTGCTCCTTCATAAGTGGCCTGATATTTGTAGCTTGTAACATGACTCACTCTGAACATTGTAGTCTCTTTTGCTGCTGAATAGTTTTTTCAAGGTAATTGTTTAGGGCATATGTTCAAATGAAGCCTTATTTACATAAACATTGCTTAGCTCCCTCTGGAGCCAACAAGAACACAACAGTGAAATGCAAAGGGAGAGATGCACACAAACACACACGCAAGCCCATTTCCACTCGCTTTGACACTGTATGACATTATGAATTAAAATCCTCCTCTTCAAGCAGCTGTAGTAAAATGTACATCAAACAGGTCTGGGGTGGCAGGGTGGACACAAGGCATGCTAATAGGGAGGCTGGTCTTCATTTGACAAAAAAAATTACATCGTTTGTTAGGGCTTCGTATGCAGAAAAGCATCCATAAAACTATGCGGTTATTTTTTGACCAGCCAGCTCTCAAAGAAATACACCAATTCAGTCTTTTGACTACAAAATGGCTAGTGGGACCATACAGTGTTTAAAATAAGAATATGACTGTAGCATATTCAGATCACTTTGTTTATTTCTGAGCTTATCTTCCAAATGACAAGCTGTAGTCCTGATGGAAGTGTCACGCTAACCTAAAAGCCCCAGTTAAGTTTCTGGAGAAGACTTTAAACTACTTTAAGTCACTTTGGTGATTACAAACAGTTACTTCAGAAAGATTTGTTGATTCATAAATCATGTTAATTTCTAGCAAAGACATTATTTAAACACCCTTCTATTGACATCGTTTTTGGTTGCACCCAATTTAAAAATTAGACCTCGATGGCTAGATTTGATTTCCATTTTAAATAAAACTGTCTAATTACCCATGACCTTTGGCTACACTGAAAACAGACACATCCCCTCCCCCCCACTTTCTAAACTTAAATCTGACTTTTCTCGTTTTAGGTCAGTTAGCAAGATTATTTATTTGCCTAATGCTACCAAAATAAGAGGGGGAAATTGAAGAGACTTTTAAATAAATCTGCTTAGTATTTTGTAGTATTGCCTTTTAAACATTGTAGAAGTATTGCTTTGGGTGTCCTTCCACAAGCTTTTTAATAGTTTGCTGAAATTTTGACCCATTCCCCCTGACAGAACTATTTTATATGGGAATGGCTTTAATTTTGACTTTGCTGCCCTGAAGACATATTGTAACTTATCTGGATACATGCCTGCTGCAGCAGGCAATGAAATCAGCAGCCTGAGCAGAAAACATGCATCTCCCTTTCCTCAACTACTATTTTTCCAGAGGGACTCCTGGGCATTCCCAAGCCAATCTTGAGTCGTAATATTTAGTAAGTCCTTGATCAGCCCTAAAGCCTCATCCGTGTGGGACATGTCAGAAACACCTCTGCTTGGAGATGTCGCAAAAACGTCCCTATAAGATGTCCAAACCACTTTGATTGGGTTATATAAACACATCTCTTTTCTGAGCACCTCCTTGAAGCAGCGAGCTCTCAACTTGGAGATGGCAGAAAATCTTCACATCATAGACTTAGAGGCATTGATTCATCTTTAGGACAGAAAATTGTGCTTATCCTTGATGGCCCACTTCATCAAATCTAATCAGTAATAATATCTATGGTCATGCAGACAACACTTTTCAGAGTTGAAGCTTTTACTGAGTGAAGAATACTCAAAGTTAAACCTTTTCTGCTGTCAGGTGTTTAAATATTAAGTCAGAGAAAAACAGAAAGGCGAATGGGAAAAATCATCATGATAGTTGCACGCCTTTCAACACTTCTAGCAGCATGGAAGCATCTCACACTAGTTCACTGATGTAGAACACATCCATGGATTTTAGCCAAATGCATTTCTCCATTTATGCCACCAAAGGGCATAGCCTTATATTACGTTCAAATTAATTAAATATTCATTGAATTGCTGGCTATTTAGATCTTTTAAACAAATTCAAAATAACAGCTTAGAATTCCATTCCTCCACCATATTTCTCATCAGAATAGCCAATCTCATGACAAATTGATCACCAGGCAATATTTTAGTTTGTCACTGCCCTTGTAAAGCAGGGGATGTAGTTCTAGATAAAAGAAACCATGGCAAAATGCAACCATAGAAGCAAAACTACCACAGAAGAGCAGATGTAGAGCTACTATGGCAAACAGAATGTAGTGGCATTTGCTTCATTGTATTCAGAAGTTTCAACAATAATCCTGAATAGAACAGATTCGAAGGTGGTCACTTCGAATCTGTTCGAAGTGACCAGATTCAGCCGCTGACTAGACTGTCACAATATGCATTTTTTCACAGAAAGTAATTTACAAATACTTTTATGTCAGATGCTGCCAGTGTGCATTGCAAGAGCTAATTAGAACAAAACTATTTTACACACTTGGAGACGTGTGATTATTTTTTTCCTCACTGTGATGGAGTGAGAGAGAGAGACTTTTAGTGGATAACAGGAAGAATGCATTACATAAAAAATGGCTATGTTTTACTTTTTTATTTTTATTAAATTTTTTTTAGATTTTTATTTATGAAACATAGTGCACCTTTGTCCAGTTTGGTGGCCAAGACCTTCTGTGCTGCATTAGCTTCACAATTCTTGATGTAAATATGACTGGTGACTTATGATAACAAAACATTGAAAGTTAGGGTTCAACTGACGCATATCATCTTTGAAGAAACAATTGACTTCCCTCAGCTGAATGATTAGTTTCCATCAACACTGACTTGAACTGATTGTGACGATTATGTGTGACAATTGCAGAGAGCTTTGATGTATGAAGAAATGTTCAATTTTCTAACTCATTTACTGTCTGTAATTCTTCCCATTTTTAGTGAGAAAAAGTGGGTTTTGTCTAGGAAGAAAGGGTCCAAAGAGAGAATAGTGACAGAAAACGGCTGGCTGCGTATCAGGTTGGAGCTGTCTGAAATTAGCAATCCATTGGACATGAAACAATTCCCTTTTCCAACACCTTTTTCTCTACTATCTCCTCCAGTCGTCCATTAATGCTGACGCCAAGAACAAAAAAATCCTTTAAAGTGTTAATGAGAGTTTGAAGAATGACTCACTAGTGATGATTAGGTGATAATATACATACAGAATCCAAAATTTAGACACGTCGCACAAACCTTTAGTAATTACTAATTAGTGGTGATAAAGCAGTCATGAGCAAAAGAAAAAAAACAAACAAACTTGCCCTTGACACAAAAGAGCACACTCCAGGGAGGCTAACTAAATAACATAACTGAGCACTTTTAACATACACAAGAGAATATGTCCTGGAGTTGGAAAATGGCTGCTGTTCAGCACTTATGAGTGTCCAGTATTCTTTTTTTTTTTCATTCTGCAATGTTTTATCAAAGAGAAAACACAAGAAGTTATTCGTGACAAATCCCAGCTAGGAGATGTTTTGTACTTCAACAAATCAGAGAGTTGTTGTTGTTGTAGCATTTTCCAGAATTGGAACCACGGCAGCAAAAAGACGCTACTCAGCATGTTTAACCGCCTTGAAAAGATGCATTAAAATCGCTCCTCCTCGCTTCACCTAAAACAAGGGGTCACTTTTCGACTGCTCGACCACAAGCACAGACTGTTCATCATGTTGACAGGTTCATATATCGCACCTTGTCTACACTAATACAGATAAATCTGAAAGCATCTTTTTTTCTTCTACCTTTTGACCTTCCATACCTACCAGCATTTTACAAACAGGAAAACTTCCCATATTTACATTTTGCTTCATTAGCTCTGACAGGACTTTTGATGTTCCTAAAACAAGTAACACCTGAAAAACACAGCTTGGAGTGAGCAATTTGTATGAGACATGGCTTAAATTTGTATTTTCATTTAAAGGTCAAATTCAGTTGAGCATGCAATACCTTCGCAGGATGTCAGCATTTTGTTGAGCAAAGCAAGGTCAGCTCTTGAACAGAGAATCTTTAGATCCACAGCTCCTTTAAGTTGATTGCCACTTTTACGTTTTGTGTTTTCTATATCAGTCTAACAATTTACACTCTTCACGGTCAAAATATTTTGCATACATGAGTTAAAAACAATCAAAGGTTGTCAATATGAAATCTCCTTTTGCCAGCCTTTGGTAATATTTTGTTTTCTTAACTAATTTTTGGGACATTTTTAAAATTTGCTCTTGAAAAGTCAGAGATTTGGAATAACTGTCATTGCCCCTTGAAAAACTACAGCCATGGTGGGTACAATTTGGTTTTTAAATTGTGCATAAAAAGCAGTAAAGATATTTCTCTGGGTTAGCTGAGAGAGTTTCCTGTACGTTTTGCAAATGTTGTCATGTTAGAACTATCAACTTTAATTTATTTCAGTAGCTTAATGTAATAAATTAGGCTACTGAAAGCAAGAGCAGGAAATCTAGTCAGAGATCATGGAAAAATGGATAACGCTAAATACTGGGCAAACATTGAGGAAGACCTAAAGGCTTAGCACAAACCAACCTTCATCTTCCAGCAGGAAAACAACTCTAAACATACAGTACAGTACAGTCAAAGCAACTTTTGGAATGGCTTCATCAAAGAACTATGTTGTGTTAGAATGGTCTAGTCAAAGAACCTGTGGCAAAACTTGATATCTGATGTTTACAACCCTTTCCAAAAAACATGACTGAGTTTTAGCACCATAATCCCCTAGAAAGAGGAAGGCTTTGTTAACAGATTGATGTAAATAAAATATTTAATGTCTACTCGTTATACAGTTTTGGACATAATGGTGTAGTGACACTTTCAGAAATGAATGTAATGGGCCTTGTAAATGTAAACCTTCCTGTTTTGCTGCAACTGAGCACAGATTTGACAAAACAGTGGCACATTTTAAGGGAATCCTCATCTCAGAGATGCACCAAGAAGCTTCAAACAACTTTCCATAAACTTGGGAATTAGCAACTGTTTGAAAACTTTGCATCCACCTCTAAATTTAGATGTGCCACTGAGCCACAAGTGTTTAGAAATTTGACTTTCTCTGATAAATTAGGCAGAGAGGAGACACTGTTGCAGGAGCAGCCAAAAAAAAGCTTTTGATGTTTTTTCAGTAGATGAAGGAGCCCTGAGACAGGTGATAGGAATGATGAAATTCAAACACGGGCCCTAATTTGCAGAAAGTGAGATATGCACTGTGCAGTGTGCATCTAAAGACTTGATATGCACCGATGGTCTAACTAGATATTGTTTTCTCTCTTTACGCATGTGTGTGTTTGAGAAAGTGTGTTAAAGTTTGCCGGGATGGTTGTGAATGTGACTTATTGGCGTGTCTCTTCGCCAGTCTGACTGCGTCTGCACCGCTCGCTCATTCCCATCACACAGTCAATGCGGGCAGAACATGACAGACTGGTAATAACTCCTGTTCATGCACGCACTCGTGCACACACACAGTTACACACATACCAGCTGCTTCTTTCCTCCTTTCTCATCAAACTTGTCATCAGCTGTGCCAGTTTTTTCTCATCTCACATTAAGAGCTCATGAATAATATGTGATTACCCAGGACCCTCCGAGAAGCTCCTGGATCTACGTATGACGTACCCAGATATATTCACACAAACACACAACTCACCTAAATAAACGCGGTTCAAAATATCTTGCTATTTTTTGGGTGTTTTTCCTTCTTTTGGACTTTACTCCTCCAGATTTACACCACAGATGTGGACGCTGGACACAGTCAAGTTTGGTGGCTAATATTCCCCGTCGGCACAAAAAGAGTTTCTTTCTTGCACACCCTCGACAAACAATACAGACCAAAACAATAGACTAGAGGTAATTAGGCCTATTTTTGTCTGCTCAACTCATTTCCTCCTCACAGAGGTAATGTGATTTGACTCATTTAATTCCCAAAGGAGAGGAAAAGGACTGTAGCGGACAATGGCTTCATGCTTGACTACACAATTTTTCCTCTTTTTGAAATAAAAATATTCTGGTCTTCTTTCTTCCACACAAGTGTGTGTGTGTGTGTGTGTGTGTGTGGGGGGGGGGCATCTTATTGCTCAGGAAAAGAAATTATAACTGTGCACAAAAAAATATTCTCATCTACCCTGCAGCTGTATTAGAGTGTTACTGGGTCTGATGAGCTTTTTATTCTTATTTTTATCTCTCCTACCTTCAGGTAACTTCAGGAGTTTCTTACCCTTGTGGGGTTCCTACAACTTTTTTTTTGTTTTACATCCAAATTACATACTTTTCCCTCATCTTGTTTTTTTTTTTTTTTTTACAGAGACTGATTTACAGCAGTCTCTGTAAATCCCCCCTATTATTCATTTTTAAGAACAATATGAGTGACAAAAAGTAACTTGAACTGAGATAATAAATTTGACTTGACTTGCAGAATAACTAGGTAAGAATAAGTTAAGCTAATGGTTTTCAATCCATAATTTCCGTCCTACAATGCCTAGGCTATGTAACGTCAGTGCTGTTTCATAGTATAACTCAAAAAGGTTACTGGGTTTCAGCCAACTATCAAAATCCAACTATTCAGGCAAAACTTGGATAAACAGTTTGTTTATGACAAAGAAACTTTGGGTTGAATTAAAAAAATAAAATAAAATAATAATAATAATAACAATACTAATAATACATGTTTTTTTTAAATGACCGACCCAATTTCAAAAGTAGGAAAGTGCTTATGAAAATAAAAATAGATGGAAGTAGCAAAGAAGAAACAAAAGTGCAAAGTTAATATGTAAATAAATTTAATTGATTTAATTTAATTTACTATGGTCTGTGTTCTGTATATATTTTAAATTGAGGCTACAGATTTTGGGGCTTTTATTTATTAGTTATTACCATTCAGAAAACTCTGAAATACAGAACTTGTAAGGATGTATAGACAGCACCTGCAGATAACGGGACAGGGCACAAAGTCAGAAATACAGTACAATTACCTTTCCATTGCTTTTTTTTCTTCTCAATGCATGTTAGAAACCCGACTTTTGCTAATTTCGTTTTTACCATAAAACTTCCAGCTTTCAGCCCTCCAATTTAAAAAAAAAAAGACGGAAGATGGCCTCACTTACTTACTTTAGAGTACTTTACATGCCCAAGTAGTGAAAAAAAGTTTCTCCACAAACAAGACAATAAAACATGCACATTTTCCTGCACTCGGCATGCTCTCCTACCGGTGTGTCACTGCTTCCAGTTGGACAGAGTGGTCCTCTGAAGACACCCTTGACTCGCCGAAAGTGTCCATTGCTCAGGTGAGTGGAGCTGATAACCAGGTAGTAACACGCACTACACGCCATCCCGGGGGAATCTCGAGGCTTGGGGCCCATTAAACGAGTGGCAGTTGGTTCCTCCTCCACCGATCTGAGATGCGGACGATGCCCGGTCCTCCCCGGAGGTGCTGCAGGTGTGAACGTCTCACTTCAGTGTTCTGGTGAGAAGTGAAAAACGTGGGGCATGAGAGGGTTCTGTGAGTTAGCTGCCTCTCCTTGAAGAAGAGGGGCATAAACAGAATAGAACAAAAAAAACTAGGATGTCTTTACTTACCAAACTCTTCCTCCGGAGTCTGCGTTTGCCATGCTGTCCGTCGGTCAGGCTGGAATAAATGGGTGAGCGCCTGTGGAGTGCCAGAGGAAAGAGATGGATTCATCCAGGCACACATACACACACACCCTCTCCTCTTCAGCCCTCCTCTCGCCTCCTCATGCCCACTCCACTCTCCAGTCCAGTAAAGTGTAGCCTATAGCTGCGACAGCTCGCAAATCGGACTTCTCAGTGAGGAGAGAAAACATGGGAAGTAGAGGCTCTCCGCAGGTGCGCATTCTTAAATTCCACGCACATCGAAAAGCGAAGAATGCTGGGGGGAAAATAAATAAATAAATAAATAAAAATATCTCATAGCCTACTTGTCTAATTCCCCTCTGTATTGATTGGCTTCACAATCAGTTGTCCTGTGAACGAAAATCTGCGGTGCGCGGTGGGAGGGACGGTAAATCCATCCAGAGGAACAGCCTGGTAGTTATTATCGGGCTCCCGCGCAGGCAGGTTGAAGTGGTTCATTCTTTCTCCAAAACACACACGCACGCACTCCTTCTCACCATCTCTCTCTGTTTCTCTCTCCCATTTCTCTCTCTCTCTCTCTCTCTCTCTCTCTCTCTCTCTCTCTCTCTCTCTCTCTCTCTCTCTCTCTCTCTCTCTCTCTGTGTGTGTGTGTGTGTGTGTGTGTGTGTGTGTGTGTGTGTGTGTGTGTGTGTGTGTGTGTATGTGCTGCTCTGGACCTGATTCCTTTCTGCTGTATAATATACAGCCCCAGTTGAAGCGTGGGTCTGGGATAGAGGGGGATCATTCGGCTCCACGTTGTGCTTGAGTAACTCTCAAACACACCTCCTTGCACACGCCAATTTCTTCCACCAATATATGTTTTCTCCCCCCTATTGCTTACCATTGCTTACCATTGCTCGTGCACAAAGAAACTTTTCTCGCCGACATCAGCCTAGTGTGTGGCATTCTCCCCCCGAGTTTGATGCCCTCAATCAAAGCAAACGCGTCACACTGTTGGGCTGCATCCCCGGACCGAGGAGAGTGGGGGAGGCAGGGTTCGTTTTGCTGCAGCCTTAGTGATGATAAAAGGGTCTTTTTTTCCCCCGAGCGGGTTGTGTCAAAGAGCAGCTCGGAACCAGCTGCAGCTGAGGCTGTCTCGGAGACGGAGATGCATGGCGCTGTTCACCCCAACGTGGTTCTGAAACCGTTCTGCGTGTCACACCCTGCAATTTCAGCCCAGGACTGAAGTTCGTTTTGTGCTCACTCTAACGGACAGCTCCGTGTTCCAGCAGTAAAGTCGGTAAAAAAATGTCCATTGCTTTTCCTCCCTCCCTCTTCCTTTTTTCTTTTTACTAACAGGCTGACTCTGTAACCTTCCTGGACAAAATCCAGGGACCTTACAGAAGTATAACCACTTCATTATTTCTCCACATTTTGCCCCGATACACAAACGTGAAGTAAAGCTGATACATTGTGCTAGTAATATGCACCTAATATGGTTCACACACACAGACCTTTGGAAGTCCCATATTTAGTAAACAGAATCCACTTACTGTAATTTATTTTCAGTATAGATGAATCTGCTCTGATAACATTCGCTAGGAAACACTATCAATAATACCAGGGAACAAATCAGATAAGTCATAGATAAAGCTGTGGAGAGATTCCAAGCAGAGTCAGGATATAAAACAACATTCTGAGCTTTGAGCATTTCACAGAATCCATCATCTGAAAACAGAAAGAAGGTGGAGCAATTACAAGCCTACAAAGTTAAGGGATCTGTGGAGGATCTCAGGTGGGAAAAAATGATGGGACTTGTTGTTATTTATGAACTCCAAACATTTGTTGCTTTTTAAGAGGAGACAAATTTCCTTTGTTGACTCCTATAGCAATTCTAGTTTGTTATTTGCCAGTGGGAAACCCAGCAAACACGTGGAAGGAACTTCTCTGGTTGGGTGAAAAAACAAATAGAACTGTTTAATCTAGAAGAAAACCATTGTATGTGGCAGAAAACCAGCACTTTGGATTACCCTGAACAAAGCTATTCTTCTGGTTAATATGGTGATTAGTGCATAATGATGGGGTAATGCTTTTCCTGAGCAGAGTGACAAAACATTTTAGATTTGTATCTGTAAAGAAAATTGAAAGCCAAGTTTTTCTTTTGCTTTATTATTATGCCCTGCTTAGTGTTGGTCTGGCATATAAAGTTCCAATAAAATACATTGAAATTTATGGTTCTAACATAAAAAATTATGAAAAATATCAAGTCATATGGATACTTTTGCAAGTTACTGTGTGTTTCTGGTAAGCATCACTTGTAATTTATTATCAGATTCAGGAGTTATTTAAGGTTGAGGCACTTGTCACTTGCTGGGGAGATGCAATACATCTTAACAAAAATGTCAGACTCTGAGAGGCTACTCATCCTCCAACTTTCAACAGATTTAGTACAGCTATCAATTCTGTCTGAGAGTTTGTGAAAATGGGCCACCTGGAGGCAGAGTAAAAACAGAAAATTCTGCCGTTCTTCTGCACCAAAACTGAACTTTCATGATTATTATTTTCATCTATTTTACAGTTTTGTATCTGATACACTTTAAAACATCTACCTATTCTTATAGCTCTGTGGTAAACATCTTATTTTCAGTAATGTAACTCTATTGGTCAAACCGCTGCTTCTCTTTACTGTAGCCGCTAACTTAACAGTCTTTCAAGTCTTTGACAAATTTGAAAGAAGCTGGTCCTTGAGGGCCCAGCTTCTGCCACCTCTCGCTACCCCAGATTGTGGGCTGTATCATTACATATTAAGCCTCAGAGCAACAGCATTCAAAGCTGTCTTGCATCTTTGTTTTGATCTGCTATGATGAGAAAGCATGTGGTTGTGCTGTTTTTAATCTGGATGTCCTCCTACATGAGAGGTTTGTTCCTTGTGGGATTTACACTTCTTAATGCAGTGCAGAAACTGAGTCATGAATGCATCAGTTCACCATATTCACCATGCACAGGACTGTTGCTAGCATCATATCTCCCTCTTACAGATCGGCAGAGATGTTTGTACAGTGTAGGGGGAATGTGGACATATGCTGTTGAGTGATTAGCACACATCTACTGAAACATTTAGGAGGGAATTGCACATATTTTAATAGCCCTATTTAAACAGGGTCGAAAGCAGGATCTGTGAAGAATAGAAGCCTGCAGTTTTTATTTGACACATTTCATGCGTTTTCATGAGTTTGTTGGATGCTGATGTTGACACAAAAGATGAAAAAAATATTTTCTGCATTTTTTCTGACATGTAGCAGATCATTCTCTAAAAAAAATTTTTTAATTCTTTACTTTTTTCCCCCTCTTTGTTAATACCAAACACATGCAATGTTCTTGCATCTGAAGTGAATGCCCCTAGGGGCCCCCGCCTATAGGCAGACTCAAATCAGCTGCAAAGGGCCCTGATCATCCCAGGACTGGAGGGATCATTTCTTCCAGCTGGCCTGAGCACAGCTGGGGATCTTCTAGGAAAGGTTGGAGAGAAATGCTGGAGAAAAACTTTCCTAGACTTCTTGGCTGGCAAGAGCTCTCAGAAAATTGTTCTACAAAAATTGTTTTTAAACCTCAGGGGATTTACTTTAATATCTTGTTAAATGGATTTGAATGGTGGATTACAGTTCTGAATATGAATGTCTTCTAAAATATTATAGTAAAAACATTTTTTTAAGCTGCTCAGTGGCATTATGCAGTTAGAACATTTAACATATTTGAGACTGGGAGGATAACTATATACAAGAAATAATAATAAAACTATCAACAGGAAAAAAACAGAAACGAGATGAGAAAATAGCCAGTAGTTACTTCACTGGTTATGTGAACATCAGAAATGACCAGGAAACAAGGGAAGGAGGTGATCTGATCAGATCAATCACTTTTTGTTTTACATGCAAACATAAGGTTCTTGCAACTGTTGATATGCAATATGCTTGATAGTTTTCAATATTGTTTTTTTTAAATATGGACTTTAAAAATTTGCCATGTAGTTTTATTCAGGCCCCCATGGTCAATACTGTAGAATCAGCTTTTGCTTTAATTACAGATGCAGGTATTTTGCGGTGGGTCTCTATTAGCTTTTTAAGAGCCAGATAATTGTCTCTTTGCAAAAACAGGTTAAAATTGTCCAGTTTGATCTTGCCGCAGATTTTCTGGACTTTGACTGGGACATCCAGACATTTAGACTTTCATCTGAAACTGAAAGCCCTACTGAAAGGTGAACCTTCGCCAGTGTCTCACAATTTCTGCAGGATTGTCCTATATCCAGCTCCATCTATGTTCAGATAATTTCTGATCTTTCAGTTTTCCATCTTTCCCTGCTGAAGAGAAACAATACCATTGCCATAGTCCCTCCAGTGTGTCCTGGGTCTTCCTCTGGGTCTCCTCCTGGTTGGACATGGCTGGAACACCACTGAGGCTTCCAGAAGGCATTTTGACCAGATGCCTGAGCCATCTCAACTGGCTCCTCTCGATGTGGGGAAGCAGCGGCTCTACTTTGAGTCTCTCCGAGATGACCAAAATTCCCACCCTATCTGTGAAGGAGAGCCCAGGCACCCTGTGGAGGAAACCTATTTCAGCTGCTTGTATCCAAAATCTATTGAAAATTTGTGACCATAGATGAAGGTAGGAACAGAGATCGACCAGTAAATTAAGAACTTCGCCTTTTGGCTCAGCTCTCTTTTTATCACGATACACCATGCAAAGCTCTTCATTGTCGCACACGAATTAAAGACAATACTGTACAGTTGTCAGAAATAGAAATATCGAACTCAGAACATATCATCTATACCTATGCAATGTTGCCTGTCCAAAAAGTACAAACTCTCTTTAGAGTATTGAGGATGGTGAAATGAAGTGCTCTGCAAAATGTTATAGCTCCATATTTTGAGAAGCACACCAAGACTGATGTATTCAGTTGGCCCTTTTTCTCACAGAACTGGTGGGTATCTTGCTAAAGCTAAAGAAAAATTATTCCATACTTAGGTTAGCTTTGAGTTATTCAAAAACAGAAAATTCCCTACTGATCATTTAGCATGTCTGTCAGCACATGCCAATATTTATTTTAACAGTATTCCTTAAATTCAGGCCTGAACAGTGTCTTCATTCAACTAAGCTAATAAGTTGTACTATTTACATTATATACTAAAGTGATCGGTTTCACGATGCCCCGCTGTTCTGTAGTTCTAAACTCTCTAACATCATGCTGTTGCTGTAATTTACTCCTGCAGCCATGGACTCACCCCTTCACAGATGAAAGCGAAACAGCACCTTAATGTGAATGCCTGCAGATACGTTTTCACCGTGTCAGATGTCTGTTGGATGGAAAACAAACTTCTTGTTTTTTTTTTCTCATCGGGTTCTTTAGAGAATCGAAAAAGAAGAAGAAAAAAACATTTCCCTCTCAGAAGAAAAAGGAAACCAGGTTCACACAGGAAATTGCCAACAAACTGTTTTCCGACAGATGTTTTATTTAATGTCTAATACACTTAAGCACTGCTAGATAATGTACTTTCTATTTTCCAGTGAGACTGTGGGGACAGAAATTGTGTCCTGAGCAATCTGGTGATGCAAAAGACAACTCCAAAGATTCCTTGACGGTGATTGAAAAAATGAGCTCCTTTGATAATGATGCTGTTAAACTGTCAGGGATTTGAGAACCCACAGTATGAAGCCCTGTTACATGCTGGTTTAATACCTGCTGGGTATCCTGCGTGTGTGTGTGTGTTTCCAAGAGGAAAAGGTGTGACGGGGCTTATTTGCACTGATCATCCACTTGAGGAAAACCGTTGTGTGTATTTTAAACACTCTAATTCCCTAAAGTACTGCCCCCCACCCTTTACTCCCTCCTTGCTCCTGATGCACTCATTACTGTTAGAAATGATGCAGTGATACAGAGAGGAGAAGAGGAGAGCAGGAGTCAGAGAAAAACAGAGAGAAAAAGTGGAAAAAAAGGGGAAAAATCTTGGTGGTATCTGTTTTCCCCAGTTGTTGCCTCTGGGTCTCCTATCTCTCATAATTCTTTGCAGTATTATACTTTTGGTGTTTGGCTCATATTGCTGTCTTTATGCACAGTGAAAGAGGTTGCCTCTGAATGTATTAGGATATTTTTTCGAAATGGCAAGCTGGTGAGGAACTCTAGAAGTTAGTTTCTCTTCCAAATCCACTGTGCCATTATGGTGAAAACACTACCTGAGGAGTATCACACTCCCTGTGTGGTCAAAGATGACTGCAAGTTTTACAAAAAAAATAAAACATTTCTGCAAAGTATACATCAACATGACCAGAGTTTCACAGAGAACACAGTTAAGGCTGATTTTTTAAGAAGATGAGTTCAAAGTACAACAACAAGAATATGTACTGAACATTTCCAAAGAGGCTAATTTCACATCAGATGTCCATGACAACCTATAATAAGCATGTAAAGATAAACCAAAAACAAAAAAACCCTTAAAATTATGTGCAGTAAAATGAAATAACAAGGTATAAGTGTTGAAGAGCCTTTCTGAAATGTAGATAGATAGATAGATAGATAGATAGATAGATAGATAGATAGATAGATAGATAGATAGATAGATAGATAGATAGAT